>BMAV01015470.1:402146-440667 GCA_019973955.1 Trichonephila inaurata madagascariensis
AAAAAAAAAAAAAAAATGACGCATTTAACATTAATTCATCAATGAATAAATTATAGTTTAAATAACGAGGGAAAAACACGCTTTTATTGTAGATCAAACCAAAAGATGCAAAAAATAAATTATAGTTTTAAAAAACTAAAAAACACACTTTTATAGTTATACGAACTAAAAAGTGAAAATAATTCTTAAGAATAAAATAGTTAACGAGAAAATTAATGTCATTGGGGTAAAAGCGTGGGGTGTTCGTATCAATTGTTATAATTTCTTACTAGTTCTATTCCGAAATACAGAGTTAGCGTAAAAATATAGAACAAAGTACCCTACACACCTTTTTACCATAATGGCATTAATTTTCTCGTTAATCATTTTATGATTACATTAAGAATTATTTTTTTACATTTTAGTTCGATTAACTATAAAAGCGTGTTTTTTGGTTTTTTAAAATTATAATTTATTTTAGTTTAATTTTTTTTCTTTTCATAGCACATATCTTTGAAAATATATAAAAACAACACATGGTTGGAATTGGAACACCCAAGGTATGAAATCCATCTAGAATTATTCTATTTAAAGCATTTGCTATGAGTGTTTGAGTTTTACTGATCGCATCGTTTCATAAGATGCTCTTTCAATATGGTACTCGAAGCCTAATTGGTGGCTCTCGTACCTCCAAGCGCTGCATGGGAAATGGGTTCAATTTCCTCTGAACAAGTGTCCAGGTGCGAGAGGTGTCCATTAGGCGCGTGATTCAGCGAAGCCGATCATTGCGATTAGCGCCCCACCGAAAAGACAATTTCGTGATTCATGCGGTGCTCGTTGGCCCGGAACACCGCGTAATGAGAGCGCGGACCCCGCAAGAATTTATGACATCTTACGCGCTGATGGAAGGGCTTCTTCCGCTATTCCTCTTCTGTTTTTTCTGGCATCGTTGTACAGGCAGAAATTATCATTATTCACTGCTTTTCATGTAGACTACTTTCGTTTTCTGAACAAGTACACGAGAGACGGGCTACTTTTTGACCGTAATTAAAACGCGTAAAAGGAAAACTTGCTTCTATCAAAACTGTTTTAGCCCATTCGTTTCAGAATATCTTGTCCTCTTCTGCATTTTATGATGGAGTTGTTTGTTGTGTACTGAAGGCTTCCACTTCTCTCTTTTGCTTTTCTTTTTTTTTTTTTGCCAGACTTAAAGATCGTCTAGCCAAAGCCTATACGTCTCGGAAAATTTTAATCACTATCAGAAAACGAAATTGGC
This sequence comes from Trichonephila inaurata madagascariensis, assembly GCA_019973955.1. NCBI lineage: Eukaryota > Metazoa > Arthropoda > Arachnida > Araneae > Nephilidae > Trichonephila > Trichonephila inaurata. The sequence continues at coordinate 403,402 of BMAV01015470.1, forward strand.
ACTTTATCTAACACTCCATCTACGCCACGCCAGCATGAACATCTTATATAAGAGAATTTTCAGTGAGAGTTTATTTATTTATTTCTAGCAACAGCACTTCATAACAGTGGCGCGAAGTCAGGGGCTCCCGGGCTCAAACCTTCCCCCAAAGCGCTTAATTTTTTTTTTTTTTTTTTTTTTTTTTTTTTGCGATTGATTATAATTTTATGTATATAGTGCATAAAATTTAATTGAGCATTTGTTATTAATTATTAATGCTAATTATTTATTAAATAATGAATTTTTTACTGTTTTTCGTTCCCGAATATCGACAAAATCATAAGAATATGTTGGATGTCTTATTGAAGTATGATACGAGAGTGGTGGACTTCCGACCTCGGACCCCCCACCCCCTGAAAAATTCCTGTGGGCGCCACTGCTTGAAGAATACATCATTATCTGGAGGGAAAACCCTCAACGCAAACACATATGGAGTAATAGTAAATAAAACAACAAATAAACAATAAAACAACGAATCAAAAAACAGAAGAGAAACAGAAGCATAAACACAATCAGAAAGTCAGTCAGATTGCAGAGCCTGTAACTGCTCTCTGGCCCTCCAGTACCTAACGTAGATGTCACCAGAGACATCAAGGCAAATCTCCCTAGGTGCTCAGCATTCTCATTAGGGAATTCTCTCTGCACAAAACACAGTATGGAGAGGGAAGGACCTTTACTCTATATAGGTGATTCGCAAGCCAATCATGCCTGGTTTCCAACCTGAAGGCAGCAACCGCATGCCGTCTCGGGTGATCTGGGATCTGATTTAGCATCTCCCTCCAATATTTATCACACAAATTGTGACGGGCTCACGCGTCTTTTCATTAACATATCCTTTGGGTTCTTTGGGGCCAGAATTAATGGCAACTCTTTTCCAACCAAAACCCACGAAGTGAAGCGTGAATAAGAGATGCAAATTAGAAAGCTTTTAAATATCAGAAGTTAGAGTAAGCAGTGTGGCAATTATGGGGAATGTTATGATAGAGCGTGATACAATTGTGAAACGCAACTTCCATTAAGATTGGATCGACGATAGAAGTTAAGGTAGGATTGACTATTTAATATTAGGATCTGAGATATTATTGGAATTGAGTTTAGGCGTGTTAGTTATTGATAGTGGTCCGAGTTAAACTAATTCGGTATTATATATATCGTGTGTTTAGTCATCGTAGATTCTCTCCCATATATTATTATCTAATCTGTTAGAAGTTTAAGTTGTAAAATCTTAATAAAGCCAAATTAAGATTATGGAATATTCTTGTTCTTTCATTAATCCTACACCTCTAGCTCACGCTGATAATCAAAGAGAACGGCACCCTAGGGGGGTGACTCCACAAAATTTGTTCTTATAAAAAAGCTTCTTCTAACTTCTTCACCTTATTTTTAATAACTCTGCTTATAGAAGAGTACGGGATTCCTCTCTGAAAGCATTGAAAAACACCAGCGCCCTCTTTAGAGAAAAAATCAGCTCTCTCTCATTTCCGTAGGTATCCCAATGGGAGGGAGCCCATTGTAAAATAATATTCTTTTTTAACGTCAAAAGAGCAGTCCAAGTTTTTCTATACAAATTTTAATGCGAATGGAGTCTGAAAAATTCAGAGATGTTACAGTTAATGGAAATTTAACTCTTTCCGCGTTTTCAATGTTCGTCTTAGACTAACAGGTTTAATTTGATTTTAATTGTACTCTGTAGCAACACCAGGGCTCTTGGCGACAGGCTTCGTATTTTTAAACCTCGTTCAAGTTATGAGAACGACATCAATATAAATTCCTGAGACAAAATTAAAATAGATAAAATGGTTTTTCGAATATTATTTAGATATTCAGAATTATCATTTAAATCTAGTGAGCTATTCCAGTAATATCATAAGCACAACAAGGATAAAATTCCACATTCATAAATTTATATAAATTGTTTTAAAACTGGTTTTTCGGATTCTTCAAAAAGAAATTTCTTGAAAACAATATTTTCAAGGAAATTGCGGCGTTACGCGCACACACCCCTCCCCCAATTTAAAATTTTTTATTATACATGATGAAAGCACATTCCTTGTCGTAGAATATTCACTACCGCAATTTATATACAGCATACACAATATAGAATCCAACACTGACGAACAAAGCTGGATGAATGTTCAAGATGTTAATTAAACTTGGGGAACAAATTGCATTAAGTATTTTAATTTTGCATCGCAGTAAGAGGTAAATAAAATCTGTATAAATAAAAATGAGTGTTTGAGAGAGAGAAAGTGTGTGTGTTTGTATGTCTTATGCCTTCCTAAACCGTTCATCCGCTTGCGTTGAAACTTTGGGAAATGGTTGGACACATGCCCGCGAAGGTTTCTGCGTTAGTAAAACTATGTTCCGATAGATGCCCAAGTGGCGTTGCGAGGAATTAAGGGGCGTTGTAAATAACTATTTCCATTTTTTAACTATTAGATATACAGTTTTGAAATTTAACAAGCAGAATTCTTTCATGGAGTACAGATCTGTTTCAAAAGGAGTTTGCAAAAATTGCCCCCTCCCCCCCAAAAAAGGGGCATTGCGAGGACTTAAGTGCCATTACAGAAAAATGTTCCCATTTTTGAACTATTAGACCTACAGATTTAAAATTTGATAGGCCAATTCCTTTTACGGAATAGAGTTCCTCTAAGAAAGAGCTTTGCGAAAATCGACTCCGAAGGGATGGTGCAAGAGGCTTAATTGGAGTTGAGGATAAATATTCCCGTTTTTGTGAACTATTAGACATTCAGACTAGAAATTTGCTAGGCATGTTCCTTTCATGGAGTAAAGATCCACTAAGAAAGGTTTTTTTGAAAATAAATCCACAAGGGAGGGGTTGAGAGGGGTTACGTGCCGTTACAGATTCATGTTTTTTAACTATTAGACCTGCAGATCTGAAATTAGGCTGGTATATTCGTTTCAAGGAGTAGAAAACCGCTACAAAATAGGCCTTTACGAAAATTGAACCCCAAGGGGGTTGCGAGGGGTAAAGGGGGTGTTATAGATAAAAGAGAACTTCGCTTTTTCGAACTATTAAACCTAGATTTAAAATTTGGCTGGCATGTTTCTTTCATGGAATTGAGATCCTCGAAGAGAGGGTTTTGCGAAAATTGACATCCAAGAGGGGTTGCTAGGGCGTTTTATTTATATAAAAAATTCCCTTGTATGAATAACTAAACCTATAAACTTGAAATTTAGAAAACATATAACTTTTGCTGAGCAGAGATTTGATAAGAAGGGGTTTTTCAAAAGTCAACCTACATGGGTGTTAAGGGGCGTTAGAGATAAAACATAATATCCCTTATTTCAACAATGAGACCTACTGATTTCAAATTCTACAAATCTGATGTTTTATTGAACACTGATATGCTAACGGTGGGATGTCAAGGGAGGGTGTAACGTTTCCCGTCACACAGCTGTAAATCGGCTTCTTTTTGTGGATGATATTACCACGTCTTTATGAACACCTGCATCCTTAAAATATTGCGCTATCTTGTCTTTGGGCATCGCCCCTCAACCTTTGACACTGCGAGGAACCCCCTATTTCACCTACGAACCGGATGTAACTCGAGGATAAAGAGGCTAACCACTACCATCCCTAGAGACCTAGAGCGGTCAGAGAAAGAAAACGGTTTGAAAACTTCGCTGAGAACGGATACAATCTCCTCCCTCGCAAACAACAGAATTTGAACTCTAATGTGATCAAAACAATATTTTGAATATCTTCAATGCATATGCTGTAATTAATAGCTGTGGCGTAAATAAACGAAATATTTAAATTAATAAATATCACGCTACCATTATTTATCTCAAACGTCACTGAGGGGTTAATCGCTTCGATCAAAGAAAAGAAAGATACCAAATAAGAAAATATGTAAAATGGTGGCATCGTATCTTTTATTTTCTTGTTGACCTTGCCATCATAAATGCCATCATATTGTGTCAAGTGAACACAGGAAACAGAAGTTTAGACCAAATAACATTCCGTATAGCATTAGCTAATAGATGGATATTCCTCAAGCAAAAGGAAAGGACGTTCTACTAGCTTCTAAGTAAAGAAGTGTATAGTTCCGGATGGTGTGCGCTTTGCCAGTGTGGGAAATGATATGCCAAAGATGATTTCCAACCATAGACGATGTAGGAAATGTCGTAGAAAGGGACAAGAAGATTACTCGCTACATGTGTGCAGAGTGTGATGTCCCCTTGTGCATTGCAACTTGCTTCTCGTTTTTTCATGGCAAATAATCACCATTAAATTTAATGTTCTTTATGACGGTGAATGGTTCCTTGGGAAGTATTTTTCCCACTCCTAAAATTTAAAGGTAAGCGTTTAATTCGGCCAAATAAAATAGATTTTCTTATATGCTATTATTTAGTTCTTAATAAAACATAAAATACTGCGAGAAATTCAAACGAGAAATACATGACCGTAGAAAGGGTTAAGAAAAATCTTTCAGAAGAACCCCCCCCCCCCTTTGCTCACGAGAATGGCTGTGTTCCCAATCGAAGAGCCGTGGCCCTATTCACAAGCTCACACGCGATCCCATATAGGCAACAATGTAACGCATCCACATTAAAGCTCTGCTTCTTACACGATAGTAGACACGAGACTTCAAAAAATATACGTCGTTAATGTATAAAAATATAGATTTTCATAATGATTTTATTTTTTCTAGAACGTAACGAACATGCATTGCTTACAAATTTAATGCGAATTCTATTATGTTGTTATTTCTAAAAAAAGGATTCTCCATATTTACTTAAGTTCATCTCCTTGAACACAATTATTCGATAAATAAGTTTAACATAAGTAATATTCATGTAAATAATATGCAAAAATTAATCATTTTTTTTTAAATGAAATGCGTTTTTTTTTTAAATAAAGCACTTTTAGACTTGAAGGAATTTTTTTCGATTTACGTGTTATAGCGTGATTTTATTTAAAGGCGAATGTATTTATAAATTTACGACCCCATTTGGAATTTAAGCAACAGTTTCTACAAAACTTACTTTGTTCCAGGATATTATATAATTATTTCTCATTACCTCCATAAGAAGCAATCTAATCAACGTCAAGGACTTAATACGTTTCTGATTTCAATCAAAGACATTCATGTTGATGAATTAATGAAGATAAAAGGATAAACAAATAACGTAAGCAAATTTTATGATCCCATTCATTGATGACCCATCCTTAGGATAGGGTATCGCTAAATGTTAGACAGTGAGTGAGAGTTTATTTACGTCACAATCTAAAGCAACACGAGAGTGTCGTAATTTTGAACCTCGGTCAAGTGAAGAGGACGACCCCTGAGCTACCATGCCCTCTCCGAACTTCCATACATGCCAACGTGAGGACTTTGAACCTCGACAGATTTGACGAGCTTCAGAGCCTCTCCACGGAAGGTCTTCAGTAGTACAGGGCTCGAACTCAGGACACGCCAGTCGTTTAGTATCAGAGAAGAGTAAAGTTAAGAATCCAAGTTGAGCTTTTTGTTGAAAAAAAAATTAGAATTAACAAAATTCACCATGCTTCTTTTAAAACACAAAATCATTACGTTTGCGATATTTCTGAACTCCATGGTAGATCTCGAAGAAAGGAATGTTCTTTCAGTAGGCAAAATATAAACAACAGAAGTCAATGAAAGTGCATCTGTCACTTACTCGCCATCATGTGAGTATTTATTGAGTAATTGAACCTTCCTTTCATTTTGAGCCCCGACTTAAGATCCTTATTTGGACGGATTTAGAACAACTTTAGGTCTTAACTCTGTTATTCCCTCCCACCCCCGTTTTTGTAGAACATCCAACTCATCTGTGCTTTGAATAAAATTCATTCGAACGTCATTGAATACAATTGTAAATATTATTCGGTTGAAAAGTTCTATTACCAGTGACATCTTAAGGCATGGAGCCCTTGGTGAGGGCCACGTTTCGTTCTCAACTCAGTTTTAATAGGAACGTGATTCAGATAATTTCAATGGTCAAATACTATTACCGTACATATTCTCCCCCTCCCCCCCAAAAAAAAGAGAATTTCAAAATGCATTTCAACTGGCAAAAGTGGCAAGACTGTATTATTATGTGATGACCTTTGTCCATGTCTAGGTCTAGGCCTAATACCATAAACAATCTTTGAGTCGAAATGCTGCCATCGGTCGCGCAGGTTTGTGCCTAGGTTTGTGAGATTGTGAGTCGAGCACATGTATTTGTTTCAAATTTTCGTTCGTATACCAGTATTTGACAATACATACTGTATACTGTCTATTTTTAAAAATTACAGGTAGTGCCTACTTTTGCATAGGGGCCCATGGCCTCGAAAAATCTTAAGATTTCTCTGGGCCCAGGGCCTCAAAAAGTCTTAAGACTTCCCTGACTATTACTTTCGATAATTTTTTGAAACAATTCATAAACGTGTTGGACATGGTAAATGTTAACATGAATCGAATTGTGTAGCTTTTAGTAACGTTCATTCCCAACACTGTTGTAAGCACACGTTTTACTTCTAATTTTACTCTTTTCTGTCGCTCAGAGTGAAATGCAACTCAGTACTCTATGGCAGTGTTCCCCAAGCTTTTTATCGTCGAGGACCGGTCAACGTTTGTTAATTTTATAGCGGCCGCTGAGGGGGAGGATGTTGATTATTTATATTTAAGACTGTTTTGATTGAATAATTTTAATTTAATTGTATTTAATCATGACTTCAGAATAAAATATAGCTACACCAAAAAATGAATATAAAGTGATTTAACAAGGAATATAAAGTGATTTTCATAAAAAGTAGCCCAAACCCCCCAAAAATATGCCGTAGTAAATAAACTGGAAATAATTTAATGTTTCTTGTGCGGACCGGTAGTATTTGATCCACGGATCGGGGGTTGGAGACACTGCTCTATGTTACTAATTGTTCGTCTGGATGAGTACAATCATCAGTGGTGTAACGGAGAATATTAGCCCCCCCCCCCCGCAAAGTCGGGGTTGGGGTTTTTAATATTGTAACGTTCCCGCCACGCAGCTGTGAATCGGCTTCTCTGTGGAAATGATCACCACACGTGCAATGACACCTTCAACTTTAAATTATTGCGCGGGCTTGTCTTGGATCGCCCCGGAAACCTTTGACACCACGATGGACCCCTTTCCACCCACTAACTGGATATAACTCGAAGCTAAAGAAGACGGACTCTGTCATCCCCAAAGCTAGAGAGGGCAGAGAAAGAGAACGGAAGATGGTCTGAAAACTTCGTTGAGAGCGGACCCCCAAAAAACTCCTCCCTCATAAACAAAACTTGGATTCTAACAATTTAATGAATGCTTAATAACTTCGATGTATATCTGTAAATAATAGCTGTGACGTAAATAAACTAAATATTTAAATTAATCAATATCACGCTACCTTCATTTATCTCAAACGTCACACTATTTTATAAATTGGTGAAATACATACTGGGCGTCAGTTAGGCTTTGGGCACCCTAGAATCCTGGACTCGCCGCGATGCGGGTGTTGGAGAGTTATACTTACGTCAATGAATATCATCCAACTTATTTTGAAAAACATTTTAGACTAACCTTGCATATCATCATAAAAATTAATATAATTTTGTTTAAGGACTAAAATAATGAGATAAATTGTAATTTTAGAACTTTGTAGCACTGTTTAGACCAGGTCTCGATCCAAGCGTGGCCCACCAGGATATTTTGTATGTATACTGAAACATTTGTTTCTCGTCGTATGTATACAAAAAATATTAAATATTAAAAATATTAAATCCTATTATTTCCCCTATGGATGAAAAGAAAAGGAAAGATTTTTCTTAACATGCAAAAAAAAAATTTTTTTTTCAACGAGATTTGTTCTGGAAGATACTGGAACTGTTCTGAAAAAAGACATGTGGAACAATACATGGAACACACATTTTCTTGACCAATCGACTGATCAAAAGGAGCAAAGGAAGTATAGGTTTGGACAGAATTACACCAGACTGAGAAATCTGTTCCACCAAAAGGAAAGGGGGGGAGTCGGCAAGATCAAGAAGCCGGAGGTAGATTTGGACATCGACCGCGTTTTTGCGTGTGGCGCATCGATTCGCTGCGGAGAAATATTAATGAGGCGGTGTTATGCGCACGCATCCCGGCAATCGACGTCATCCTATCCCTCGGCAGGGGAGGGTCCGAGTCTCCTCCCCCTCTGCATTCTGAAGAATCCATCCCACGCGAGAAGAATGACTCAGGGTTCGAAGAAGGAGCGACCGCAGACGATTCCTTTGAGAAAGGGGAGGGACAGTTTCCCCCTTCTGTTGAAACCCTGATCTTGGAAAGAGGTGTTTGAATTTGAAATGGGTTCCTGGAACGCAGACGGATTGAGATTAATTTTCTTTCTGGTTAAAGATAGCGCAGACAGAGAGGTTTTTATTTGAAAGAATATATTTTTTTTTTGTCTTCAGAAAGATGGATTTGTAAAAGCTTATCTTTTTTAAATAGTACGAGAGAAGTAAACATTTGCGGAAAGAATAATTTGACCTTTACAAAAGGTTATTTGCAGGAATTCTGAATGTCATATGTGTATTCATCACTTGATTTCTTTAATTTTAGTTAAAAAAAAAAAAAAAAAAAAAATAAAAATACCCTTTTTTAAAATGAAAAAAAAAATCTTCCAATTTAAACTAATTTTTCGTACATCTCTCAGTTATCATTGATTTTTCCTTATCTATATAAATTAGAATAATTCATGGTATATTAAACGAGAAAAACTGCTTCAAACTTTTTTGTTCATAGAGAAGGGCAGTTTTAAAAAAGAACATTTTTTGTGGTCACGCGAGGTTCAATATAAAAATAGAATTTTATAATTCCTAGCTTATTATTGTGTTCCATATTATTGTGTCCGAGGGATTCTTATAATTAACCTAAAGTTTAAAAAGTGGTCATTTTTTTGTTGTAGTATAGTTAGAAAATGTTAAAGTTTTTTTTTTAAAGTAAAATTAATACTAACTAAACTTTGTAAAAGTCTGTGAAATCGCTTTAAAAGTCCTCCGACAATAGTCCATTTACTTTCTTTAAACTACTCGGCTTAAAGTTAAAACATCGAATGAGAAAATATCCTGAATATAATGATGTTAATTTTAGACTAAGGTATATTTAAATTCAAGTTGAAGTAAAAATGGTCCAAGACCCTAAACATCATTAATTCCAAAAATCTGAGTTTTTTCATGTACCAACAAGGGTTAACAAAAAGAGAACTTTTTAAATTAGTTTCAGAAATCAAGTAAAAAGTTCTATAAGAATTACTGAAAAATGAATCAATAAGAAATTATGTTTTTTTTAATGAATGATTTTTCTTAATGCAAACATTTAATTACCTATATCAGGTAATATACAGAGAAAGAGAGAATATAAAAGTGTTTTATATTATTTCTAAGAATAAGAAAACTTTCACGCTCTATTAATCTTTAAAGAATTTAATTTAAGGTACTGTACACAGGGGCGTTTTAAGGCAGGGGCCAACAGGGCCCGATCCCAGGGCCTCGACCACAATGGGGGCCTCGTCTCGTTTTTGACAAGACCTTAATAAGATGATGATTCGAATAATTTCAACAATCAATTCTTTTTTCCGGTTAAATTCTCCGAAAATCTGACAATATGTCAACTGGCTACATGTGGTTTGTGCGATTGCATATTTGTTTCGGGTTATTGTTTGAACGAGTATTAGTTATGTACCGTCTACTTTTAAGGGTCATAGGTGGGGCCTACATTTGTGTAAGGGCCCAGGGCCTCAAGAAGTCTTAAGAGGACCCTGACTGTACAGATTTCATAAAATAGTTCGGCAAAAATTAGCTAGAAATTTTTTATACGTTGATTCGCAAATATCCTCTCTATAGTATTCTTTAAGTATGAAGTTATGTTAGAAATGCTTTGATGCTATATTGAAACAAATCACATTTATCTTTTTTTTTTCCTAGAAAAAGGAGAAAAAATATTTTATATAAATTCACGCAAGTTATTATAAGCGGTGCTTCTCAAAATTTCTTTCGAACTTCTTGACAGATAAAAAAAAATCCATTTAACCTTTGTCTCAAAACTTATTTATATGAGATAATTTGAAAGTATCTTTTCCAAAAAGTAACGGGACTGGTGAAGTTTTTACTTTCCATAATGAAAATCAGGTATTTGGAATATAGAGCAATGCTTTTCATTCTAGTAAAGTCTGGTGCTGGAGTACAACTGGGTGATAACTAGGTTTTGCCCTTACAAATTTGTTAAGTTTTATGTGTTTGACGTTTTCTTTTCCGGCCATCTCTGTTATGGTATTATATTAAAATTAGCTTTCCATTGAAAAAACTGGCTTCCGTTTAGTATAACGTTATGCTTGCGTTTAAAAGTTTTGAATTCTAGTTCGTCTTTACAATATATCTCGGATCAGAGAGAGAGAGAGAGGTCACAAATTCAGAATATATAGTTTAAAACAGAAGGGAGAAGGGGACCTACAATATTAAAATATGTTCATAATCTATAAGAATTTTCATTTATTACTGTGACCTCAAAATTTTAAAAATATTTTATAAATATACCATTCTTTACCTTAACATGTAAAGCTATACATCAGTTTAGCATTACAATATTAAAGACGAAATATGAAACATAACAATAAAGGAATGGCTAAATTGTGGAAAAAATATGTAATATAATAAAATATGCTGATCTTTTCGATAGGATAGCTGTTTTAGAGTAAGAAACGATGCGATGTGTTCTTGTCCTAATCATTTGAAATATTACTCAAAGATAACCTTAAGGTAATATAGCATGATTGTTACGAGTTATAGAAAAAATTCTACTTTTTGCCGTTGCCAAAAAACCGATTAACTCTTTTTAAAAAACCTAAGAACAAGACTATTGCTTAAACGGTTTTTATTATTAAAATGACGTCATAAGTGAACGAACATCCAATTTTTATTATTTTAAATATGTTTTATCATTTGACAATAAGTACCATTCTTTTTGTGCTTAATTTTTATTGTTGTCGGTGTGAATAGATTTACAAAAAGGCACAGTAAAATTGCGAGTCGCGCGCGCGCGAATAGTTTTTTTTTTTTCTCTGGAGAATATCTACTTTAACTCACTTAATGGGATCTGCTTGCTTGATTGCAATTAATCAATGTTTATAATTGGTTGCTTATTAAAGTCGCCTTTAGATCTTCTTGGGCTGACGGTTCAGTTCTACTCAGAAAAAAAAGGAGGTAATAAACTAATTTCCTACCAATTTTATATTTCTAGTAATTTATAATGATATTTACCAGTGGCGCACACAAGGGGGGTGTCCTAAGGGTCCGGACCCCCCCTAGCTTTTAATTTTTTTTATTGGTTATAATCCTATGTATATATTACGTAAATTTTAATCGTGTATTTGTTATTAATAATTAATTTTATCAATTAATGCTGAATATGTTGGGCGACGTATTTGAGCATGATACCAAAATGATGGACTTTCGACCCTATACCCCTCCCTTGAAAGATTTTTGTGTGCGCTACTGGTATTTACTCAACGCATCATTGTTATGTGAAAAGTGTTTTTTCTTTTTGCTGAGGTTATGTCCACCGTTTCTTTTCTCTTTCAAGATGTCCTTTAAAAGGTGACAAGCTACGTTCGGCACCTTGATAAAAAAGTGTAAATGAATAATATTTTTGACTTTTAATGTCAGTTGGCTTAGAATATGCATATAAAATTCTATTTTAAAATTATTATTACAGTAAAAAAATTATTTAAATGCATTTTGGGTGAAAAATGAAGAAAGGATGACATATATAGAAAAAAATTCTTCTATAATAATAATATTCTGCCTATTTATAACTAAGACTTCTGTACAACTAAGATTTTTAAAATATTTAATTTATAGAAGAGGGTTTTTATTCATATTTTAGTACATAAGAGTAGAAAAATTTAAACAAAAATCAACAATTATTTTTTCGGTTAATTCTAATACTGAATTTTTCAAACATCCTATCTCAAGCTCTCCAGTAGAGTACTAGTTATACATAAAGTGAAAACATTATTATTATTATCGAAGCATTTTTCATAAACGGAGACTGTTTTTAAAACGTGTCATTCTTTCTTGATTTTTTTTGCCAAAAAAAATTTTTTTATTTTTAATATTGTAATAAAATAATTTTTTATTATAATACAACTTCTGAAACAGAATTTTATATCCATATTCTAATTCAAGTGATACTAAATATCAAAAAATATTATTCATTTAATACGCTTTTTAAAAATCAGAGTTTCGAATGTAGTGACTTTAGTCCCTTAGACCAGTGGCCCCCATCCCCCAGTCCGCGAACCGGTACAGGTCCATGGATCAAATGGTAGCGGGCCACCCAAGGAACATTAAAATATTTCCATTTTATTTACTCTCGGGCTTGTGTGACTTTTTATGGAAATCGATTTGTATTCCACGTTAAATCACATTATTTTCATTTTTTGATGTAATTGTTTTTATACTGCAGAAATGTTTATAAATACAACTAAATTCAAATTATTAAGTAAAAACAGTCTAAAATACAAACAATCAACGTCCCATCCTCAGTGGGCCGCGGTAAAGTTATCAAACGTTAACCGGTCCGTGGCGTTAAAAAGGTTGAAGAATGCTGCCTCAGACCATCTGACGAACCTCACTGCGGATTATTTTTCAAATCCTCTCACTTCTCAAAAAAGTTATCTGGTGATGCAATCCAAACTTTTAAAAGTAATAACTGGTTAACTGTGCGAGAGATATGTCACCAGAATTTTTCCAGAAAGGGAAAATCGAGCATTGTAAAAATCATCGCTACAAGTGTTAATGCAAAGCTAAACTATATGGTGTCCCAGCATCACAATGTCTCTCTCCATCCTCAATGGTACCTAGGCCCAATCGATGGCCCACCTGATCCTCAAGCCGTTGTGGCCTCCGGTCAATAGGGGGAGGCGGGAGGAAAGGGGGGCGTAATGAGCTTATTGATCCCCCTCCCCGGCTCGTCACGGAAGGCCAGCGACACACCTGGTGTAGGTGCCTCCAAGCGGAGTGGGAAGGACGCAGATGCCAGAGTCGTTGAAGCCGCTCTTTTTATCTATGCACAAAGATCTTTTGTTCTCCGATAGTGGAGTCGAAAAACTGGACTTCAGTAATGGACGAGTTTTCCTGGAATTGACAGATCTGGGTACTGTTAGTTTTGGAAAGCATCGAGATGGGAATTTTTTTCCTTGGGTTGTGAGACTAGAATGAACATCCAAAAGCACATATGCGAACTGAATGTTGATGTTTAAAATATTTTTACTGTTTTGTAATGTCTCTTAAAAATATCATAAATAAAAATGTATACAACTTACAAAGGTAAAAATAACTTTTTTATGCTTTAAATCACAGCAGCCGCTAACCGGTGGTCTGTGAAAAAATTTTGGTGCTCCGTACTAAAATTCGGACATTGTTTACATTTTTATCAAGATTCGGTTTCAAAAACGACTAGTAGCAAAACTATTTACTGAATAAGCATTGTACTTTAAAAAAAAAAAAATGTTAGCTACTATTTTAGAGAAATTCCTTCTGAGTTTAGTGACATTTTAGCTACTTTTGTCGGTGTATCTAGCTTTGCGTTGCCAGTCTATGCTTTTTTCTCAGTTTCATTTCAGTGATATGGAAATGTAAATAAAGACGTAAAAAAATAAGTGACAATTATAGGATATTAAGTATATAATTATAGGATCTACCCGAAAATTTTTAACTTTAAATATTAAATTCTTCTGGTTATTAACACTATATTGACCTCAATGGCACTGAAAAAAATAATTTAAAAAATTTCCCTCCACTCCTGGAACGTAGATGGTACCCGAGGGCCAGACCCCCACCCTCCATTGCCCATGATTTTTTTTCAATTGATTACAATCCTATGTATATAGTACGTAAAGTTTAATTAAGTGTTTGTTATTAATAATTTATTTAATTAATTAAGGCTAATTATTTATTTGACTATTAATTATTAACTGTTTTTTGTTCCAAAAATCGACAAAATCAAAAGAATATTCGGTCGGCATATTGGAGCACGATACGAGAAAGGTGAACTTTCGCCCCCGCGCCCCCCCCCCCCCCTTGAAGAACGCCTGTGTGCGCCACTGGTGGTCAATCATAGTAATGATCCGCTATATAGGAGTCAACCATATTAGTGGTCCATCAAATATAAAACTATGTAGTTAGTAGTCCATGAAGTTCTAAAGGTTGGCAACCAGTGGCGTAGCTATCAATGGGTTAGACGGTGCCGTGCGCCGGGGCCCTCGAGCTCAAAGGGTCCCTTGGACCAAGCAAGCCGAACTTGTGATAATTTCTCTCAAATGTAAGATATAAATATAAAAGGTTGCTACATAACTATAATCATGACAATTCAGTTGAAAGTAATTTTGAACTTGTAGGGAATTTCCCTTAATTCTTTCCGTTGTTTATTTAATGTTGTGAACTTTACTCATTGAAAAGTTTATATTATTTTCAATTTTTTTCATTTCCCTTTAAACTGTTACTTGAAAGTTCCGTGAAAAATCTTATTATTGCGTCTCAAAAAACTTATGCAAGAGGCAATTCCTTCCTAGTTACATTCTATTTTTAATTCCAGTATGATTCATAGTAAGTTAGTTTCCTGTTTTAATATTTCGCAGTCTTCTAGTATCTGAAATAGACTGATGCAATTCTGTCACTCCTCCTCTGCTATTTCGCAGAGGTGTGTGTTTTTTTAAATAATAATAATAAAATAATATTGTATTGTATTTCCTTGTTGTTCAATATGTTTTGTATTATTTCTTGTCTATCCCGGAGGACAATTTTGTAGCACTAAGCCCTCTGGTGGATGCGTCCGATCCTCCCAAATAAATAGTCAGCAGTAGCGTACATAGGAATTTTTCAAGGGAGGGGGGGGGGGGCGGGGGTGAAAGTTCACCATTCTTGTATCATGCTATTTTTGATTTTGTCGATTTTCAGGAACAAAACACAGTAAAAAACTAATTATTGAATAAATAATTAGCATTAATTAATAAAATTAATCATTAATAACAAATATTTAATTAAATTTTACGTATTATATACTAACCAATCGGAAAAAAATCAAGGGTTTTGGGGGGGAGGCCCCAGGACCCTCCCCCTTGTGTGCACCACTGATAGTCAGGGATTCTCCAACAACGTTTTGTAGCATATCATTACGTTTCTCCTTCTTTTTAACGTCAGTAAGTACTCGCGAGCACATACGAAACGTATTTCATAAATTATAAAGCTGAAATTAGAGATAAAAAAAACCCTCAATGGTGCGTTTAAGCGCAAACAATGCCAAGAAAAAGAAGATAGAAAACAAAAATTGTAGCTTTGTATATGTAAAATATTTACATATTTTTACTTGATAAAATCGATCCAAGATAGGGCCTTCATTATTTTTTTTAGCACCAGGGCTTTTGGATACCTAGCTACGCCTCAATTGGTAACCACTTCCTTAAATAATCTGCATGTAAAATAGCTGTTGAATAACCATTTAGATGAAAAATATACTTTCTCAGTGTGTTACAGTATTGTTTTAAGGAGGCTCTAATATGCATACAAAATATTGAATAATAGCTTGAAAACTTACAAAAGTAACATTAAGAATTCTCTCGCTACATGATACTTTGAAATATCACCTCTTGGATATATTTTATATAATTTCATATTATCACTGGCATATTTGCACGAGGTATCTACTTAATTAAAATGTTTTATGAAGGGTTTTTTTTTTCATAGATATTCACATTATTTCATTTACTACATTTGAGTATTTTCATTATCCGAGATAGTTTTTACATCCAGTGAATTTGTACTTTCTAATTTGTAGGTTTTTATCACAGAGATACATCCTGTTACAGAATTTTGTTACCACGAAATCTTTTTTTTAATGCTTGCAAAATTTTGTTGTCTGATCAAAATATTCGAAACTTTGTTAGGAAGGATGGTATTCGACTTATAACAACGCTAGAATTAAACATTATCTTAAATCATATCTCTTTGAATTTCATGGACATAAAGTGACTGTGGTGGTCTAGTGATTAGGGTCACGAACTCGTGGTCGGAGTCTCATGGATTCGAGTCCAGGGGCCACTGAAGACCCACCGTATAGAGGGGATTGATGCTTGTTAAATTTGTCGATGCTCACTATTCTCCTGTTGATGTGGTGGGGTAATTAGGAGATGGATGTAACGCAACTCAGGTGTTTTTGTCACTTACGAAGTTCAAAATTCCGAGGTCTGTCGCCAATATCCTTCGAATTGTTTAATAGTGGGACGTTAATATAACTTTCCATTCATTGGGTTATACATTCATAAAATTTTGCATTGCCAGGAATTTTCAAAAGTATGCTTACTTATATCTATCTATATGGGAGCACTTTCGAACAATATTTAAATTTTCCTTGACTCTTTTAAAATTAATTGCTCGAAATGTTCATACAATTTTAAAGAAATTAAGAGGAAATATAGTTTTCCGTGAGATCGTCGTGTTATAAGTCATTATCTTAATGACAAAAACTTATTCAATTATTTTAATAATACCGAAAAAAAAAAGAAATAAAAAAAAAAAAAAGATATTTTTGTATTTTTTTTATAATAGAAACTAGCGAATTTGATACCGTTGCATAAATTTGAATAATGCAATACAAATATAAAATTTATTCTTGATTAATAATAACCATCACATGTACTAAAGGTTACAAAAAGAATATGGACGTCATTTTGTTTTTCTTTACATTTTCTTCTTTGTCCAGAATGCGCCATTAGTCGATTTACACTTCATTTTTTCCCACGCACCATTACTTAGCAACGAAAGAAGGAAAAAGATTACTTTCATTTTTCAAAGTCTTATTAGTCAAAAAGAGGACTATAGTTTTAGTCACTGTGTAAAGGTGTCACCAGTCCACTTTTCAAAATTTTATCGTTATTATATATATATATTTATTCTTTGTAAAACAATTTTAAGAAATTAAATTTATTACTGGAAAAAGCAAGTACAAGTAATGTATAAATATTACATTAAATAAATTTGGCGTGGCATGAAAAGAGTGTCGCCTCAAGTATTCACTTTGTCGTTTGATAGTTGCTCCAAATTAGAAAATACATTACCTTAATTTTTGAAAAAAGAATAGGTTTTAAGAATAAGGAAAAATGTTTATTTAGTATTTTCATTTACGAAATTATATTTTCAAACTTAAATAAAAGGTTATAAATAAACTATTAAACTAATAGATTTCGAAAATAATTCGTATGAACAGAACATTCCCAAAAAATTAAAGTGTAATTTTTTATTTGCATGTTTTGATTACTGGCTAAAATCCTTGCTAGTAAATCAGTTTTTGATCTTTATGGAATTATTGAAACACATTTTTCATCTTGCTATCCCTCTTTCAACTAGAAGATATTCATTATTATTATGTCAAAAACATAAATCATTTTGATTGATTCTCTTTTCCTATTCTTTTACATATATAACCTACCTAACCTTCATTCTCTTCAAAATTATTTATGCCGAATGTGTGTGGGGGAGAGAGTATCATTCTTAAAAATACGAATCACACAAATCTCACTTTAAACTCTAATTATTTCATGGAATGAATTATTGTACTCTCAAATGGATATTGATTCACGTTTTTTAAACGTATAAAAATACGGTTTTTTTTTTATACACTCATTTTATACGGTTGGCTTGATTTATTAGAAAATAGATTCATTTAAATTCGAATTCACTTACTAAACCTGTGTGTGATTCGTAATATAGAGCCCTAAAATATAATAGAGTTATACATTAAAAAGGTTGAATTAGTAGACTATTATTTTCTGCCGCGTTATCGAGATTCATGAATTCTTTCAATTCTGCAGCTCTCAATTTATCTTTAACTCAAAATATTAAAACGTATTGTTTATCTCTTATTTATTTCTATAGACTTTTTTTCTTATTTCAAAAGATTTCGTAATAAATATATACTAAAATATATGGATATTTTATTTTTTTAACGATCTGATGATGTAAAAGTCATTAGTTAATTCAATATTAAAAAAGTTATATAATAAGATAAATAAATTGTATCAACTTTTTTTTTGTTGCACATCAGCAAAATCAACAGCATTCGAGTTTTTTAGTGGTTGTTTATAATTTAAAATTTTATATATATATATATAAATTATTTTTAGTGTACACTATATCTGTTATGAAAGTGATGTAAAAATAGTTTTCTTTTTAATGTCGCTTTTAACTGAAAAAAGTTAAAAACGTAAAAAAATCAGAATTTATTTATTTTTTCCTTGGTTATGTTCTGCATTTCTAAAATAGTTAAGTGACATAAAATACATAATTTTAAAGATGCTCAAATATCGCATTGAAAAGTAGCATTTAAATATATGTTAACACAGTGTTTCTCAAACTTTCAATATTTGCCACCCAATATTCACTCAAAATTTTCATCGTGCATCCCCCCGCCCTTCCATCCCTCCATACAATAACAATGCATTGAATTCAATAATATTATACTTTAATACTAAAGCTACAATACAACTTTAACCTCAGAAGTGTTACTGGCGTATATTAAAGTCTCCCTCGACCAAAGCGTTAATTGCCCCGGACGTATATATACGTCTTTCGGAATAACCATCTTTTCTGTGCACTGCTACTCATAAAATTATTCCGAAGGCTTTGTAATGCAATAAAAGGACCTTGACAGTGTTTGCTCAGAGGATTTGTTTTTATATTTATTCTTTTTCTTTCCCCTCCAATTCATCCCATGTGCGCCTACTTGGAAAATGGTGGTATTGAGGAGCGAATCTCCTAACTTTTAATCGTCAGTTAAGGGATTAATTATAAACCGTACAAATTATCAAGATAAGTGTTAATTTTTGTATATAATTTTATGTATGACAAGACCATGGGATCACTGATAACTGTTAAACTTGTTCTTAACTTAGTATTGTTGATTAGTTATAAAATACATTGTGCAGTACTGATACATTTATAATAGTATTACATCAGTGTAAATGTTAATTTTGTTTTTTATTATGTCAGAATGTATTTTGTTTGTTTTCAGTAAATTAATAATTTTTTTAAATACTATTTATTTTCGACCTTTCAATATGCTCGCTCCCATGTCGTAGAGTTATCACGCCCCTCTAGGGGACCTCGCCGAGATTTAATCAGAATTTTAATATTTCAAAACGAATCCTTCTTTTTTATATAATTATCTGTATGCTAGTTTTGTACAGGTTTAATGAGGTTTATGAGGCTAGGCATACTTCAAGTCTCATTCATATAAATCTTTTTAGTCAGAGAAATTGGTTACAAAATATTCCAGCAAGATGCATTAAACTCAATAAATTAGGATATTTGAATTGAAGGTTTAGTAATTTTTTTACAACTGTTCACAGCATCTATAACTTTTCAAATACTGATACCGAAAGCTTAGTATAATTTTATTAATACAAATGAAATACGTAACAAATGCTAAATTTTACATTACTAGATTTCAGATTTTATATATTTCATGATGTCTGGATACTTGCATTAAAACATTATTCTATGAATAAAATATAATCCACTTCAATTTAATAGAGGATTTAATGTTTTTCTTTTTCATAGATTCATCGCTAGATTTTTGGTCGTCTAATTACTCTTTTTTCTGAGAAAAGGAAAACGTGTGTTTTTTTCAATTCCTACTATTAGTTTGTAATCTCCCTATGTCTTGTTCCAATTTTCAATCGTTAATAAAATACATTTTAAAGCGCTCAATTGAGCTGAAATTTTATATACACGTTTACGGCATACAACGATTCTAAAATTAGCTTCTTGCCACGATCATTTTTATCAGAGTTTTTTCGTCTACAAAAGTAGCATTTGGCTGTTTCACATCAAGATTTTAACACAAAAAATACTCACACAAATAATACAAATATATTTCCTGATGTACGAAATGATTTTTAAGGTATCCAACTACGTTCGGAACCGTGATTTTAAAAAAGCACATAAATAGATAATTTTCATGATATTTAAATTAGAATACATGTATAAAATTGTTTTTAAAACACTTTGACAAAAAAAATTATTTAAATACAATATTTGGGAAAAAAATTAGAATAATCTTTTTTCCAAATGTTCTCTTTTTGTGAAAAATGCTTCTATTATAATAATATTTTGCTGTATATAGCTCAGACCTCTCTACAGAGGCTCAACTAGAAATTTAGAAATATATAACTTAGAAGTGGGTTTATCCATATTTTACGACAACAGAGGGGAGAAATTTTATGAAAAAAAACCACCGATAATTATTTCAATTGATGGTAACTCTGAAAATAATGGGAATTTTTCAAAATTTCTAGTTGAGCCTCTGTAGAAAGTTCGAAGCTATATACGGGCAAAATATTATTAAAATAGAAGCATTTTTCACAAAAGGAGAACATTTTGAAAAAAGGTTATTCTAAGTTAATTTTTTTTGCCAAAATATTGTATTTAAATAATTTTTTTTGTCAAAGTGCTCTAAAAAGAATTTTATACATGTATTCTAATCTAATCTTAAAGCTCTTGGTGAAAGTTTGGCGCTTGATGCTTTCGAACGGTCTGGTTCCAAAGCCTTGGAAGGCTTCTTGGCTTCGTTTACAACTTCATGGAGTCACCAGGACTTGAGCGTTAGGCTCTTGCATTTAACATCCATGTAGTAATTAAGTCGCTCTATTTAGAAGCTAGTATGTGTTGGAGAAAATCCCCCGAGGGATAAAGAAATATGTCTCCGAACTACAGAAAGTGCTCCATTGAAATAGTAGTTGGTCCCACTCTGGCGAAAAAGTCATATCACATCTTGAGCTCAGGAAAATGACCTTTAGAGTAGCAGTTCTTAAACTTTCGATCGCCGGGTCCCACTTTATGTATCAGCGTTGTGACGGATCTTTGCGCGTTCCATCACTAATCTTCTTGGGGAATCTTAGGGCTAGTGTTTAATTCAAAGCCATCCCTCTCAATAAGAAACCATGATATGCAGATTTGTTCGACTATATAAAGTCAGAGTTTTGTAATTATAAGAGAAGGAGGTAGAAACTGCTACCATCGCTACGCAGGTGAGTTTGAATAAATTTGACTTTCGCATATAAAGATTAAAAGTGGTGTTTGGCCACTGTGTTGAATTAGTAAATTTAAAGTTAGGAATCCACGTTAGATTAGATTGAGATAAATAATTTACTTGCGCATATTTGCCTATTAATCATTGCTTTCTCTCTGCTACTCCTTTGACATTAAGTTGTTATTGGTTAGTGTGAGTAAATAAATAATTGTTATTATGGAAGTCTCTGGTTCTGCTTTCATTCCTCCACCACCCTTAGGTAGGCAAGAAGGTGAAGGAGAAACTTTGTGACGGGGCTTTATCGGAATTACTTATACTAATCCTCTTGGAATTTTCTTTGGGGCCAGAATGGCAATTCTTTCCAACCAACCCAAAAAGAGAGCGTATTTATGCAGATTAGGAATAATATATATTGGAATGTTAGCATTCGCAAAGATCGCTGAGTGAAGCTCTGAGCGCTAAGTGGAGAAGTAATGCTAGAAGTAAAGTGAGATAAAGTCTAGGAGAAGAGTCTTAATATTGTGAGTAGGTCTAACAGTCTTACTGAAGGTAAGCAAAAGTGGGTCCGAGACCAAAGGAGTATTATCTTAGCCCTTGCAAGTCAGATGGGAAGATAAATTGATGTTGTACAGACCGTAGCTGTTTGCCCAGGAAATAGCGGCAAGCTTGTTCATTTAAACTTTAAGGATAGAGTAGATACTATTAAGATAGGAATTAATCTATAAAGATAGATTTAGTAGTTAATTGCGCTATTTATCAGTAATACGTTTTGCGTCGTTTCACTCTTGATCATTATCCTCCTAGACTAGTATTGTTGTTGTATTGTATATAAATTAAGATCATAATAAACTATTTTTATTATGGCAGAATTTAGTGGTTCCTCTTTCGTTCCCTCAGACATAGGTCACGTGGATAGTGGAGAGAGGGTATCCCCATCGGTGGGGATATCACAACTTTAGGTGTAAGTTGCTCACAGCGTAACATCACGGACCCCCAAGATTTTGAACATCCCTCCCGACTTCATATTCTTGATTAAAATACAAGTTCTAGTGGAGTTTTTTTTAATTGGGGACCATTTAGTGATCTAGCTTAGTATGGCACTTCTTTCACTTTTTCCACGAGATCTGTAAAAGAGAGATACCTCAACGTTGCATGAAAGACTCAGCGGAGCCCCTAGAGAGGCTCTGCGGATTCTCAAGGGTCCGTGGACTACAGTTCAAGTACCGCTGCTCTAGAATATCCATTAATACGTTAGCAAAGTACACTGATGTCTATAAATTAAGGATGATTCAGAGTCACGCTGAAATCGAACTCTAAAATATATATATATATAAATATATCACCCATGAAATGACTACACACATCTTCAAGAATCATATGCAAATTGCAGGAAGCCACCAAATGACACTGATAGTACGTCACAACGACGAGAGTGTAAAAGGGGGATATATAAGGAATTCAGGCAAAGAAGTAAGATTGTTTTCAAGCGCTTTATGAGCCTTTCAGTGCAATAAACGCTCAGTTATGACACAAAGGACGCATTTGGATAATTTTTTGCGTGGTAAAATTATTAAGCGTCAAGATTGTAGGCGTACCCAGCTAGAAATATCTGAGGAACTCTACCAGGAAATCATCTTCAGGCTTTGGCAATAATTCCAAAATGATGGTAATGTGAATAGATGTTACAGAACAGGTCACCCCCGAGTTATAACACCGAACGTATTTGGCAGTTACTGCCAAAATAAAGAGACGGAGCACAGCATCAGACCTGTCTCGTGAGCTCTCTTCAGTCACTGGTAGGACAGTGTGACGTCTGCTAAATAGCAGAACTCTCCCCATCAATACGTGTTAAGATTGACGTATGGAGGATCGAGCTGTCCAGATGGGGCATTGCGTCTCCGAAAAAAGGCACCGGCTGTTCTTTCCTTATGCCTGGAGCATAGTATGTGTGAACTGTCTCGGAGAATGTCTTTGATGTCGCAAACATTTCTCTTTTCTCAACTTACAGACGCTTGATAGTCAAAACGCTCAATAAGAAGGAAGCTGTGAGTTATAGCCACTTTGTGTGTTGGATCCCCCTCTCACATATGGGACGCAGACAAATTGAATAGAGAATACTGTCGGCAGGGCTAGACAAAGACGTACCCTCAATGTAAAAGTGACAAAATAAGTTATAGTCTCCAGATGGTGGCCTCGATGCCGTTTCATAGTGGGGATCAAACGTACCGGCCGATTGTTCCCAAGCACCAATGGAATAGGACTACGGTGGAAATGTTTTACTCCCGCCAATGAGAGGTGACTGGAGCATGAATTTACCCGCTCATGGCGTTTAAAGAGGTCGTCTCGGAGATAGGGAGGGACTTCTCGATATCTATCAAATGACTGAATTTGTTTTGCTCTTCAAATTTTGAGTTTGTGGGGGCAACCACCCCTCAAGAACCAAGGGATATGGAATCTCGGCCTCTTGCTTTTTACCAAAGAACTGCGCTTTGAAATTTTGGGCTTTTCGAAGACTCTCGTTTGAGTTTGCGGACGCAACCACTCTCAAGGATCTACTGATGAACTTTGTTTACTGAGGAACTTTAGCAGATGGTGAAATACGGATTGCTAAAGTCAGCGGCGCAACGTCTGGCATGCAAAGACTGCAATTGAAATAGAACTTTTCTATAGCGAAGCCTGTGAAGTGGAGCATTTTTATCTTGAATTTATCTTTTATTTATTATTTACTCTAGAAATAAAACGTCTTTTTGGCAATAAGCTGTGAGACCTTTGACGGTACTCTGTCACGATGTTACAACAGTTTCATAGGCAGACCGTGTATAGACGCTTAGGGCAGAATTAGTCTATTTGCTCGTAGACCTGTCAGATGTGTTTCACTTACTGCAGCTTATTGTCGCCTGTGGTTAGGCTGGAGTAGTGAGCATGCATTGTGGACACTGCAACAGTGGGCTTGTGTGATGTTTTCGGACGAGTCCAGGTTCAGCTTGCAGTCTAATTCTCGTCGAACTTTCATTTGAAGAGCGCCAGGTACCCGTTACCACCAAGAGAACATTATTAAACGGCACCATTTCAGTGGTGCAGGATTGCTCGTTTGGGAGGGGATTATTCTGGGTTCCTAAACTGACCTGCATTTTCAAATTGGAACCATGACAGGCCAAATCTATAGGGACGTCATTCTGGAACAACATGAGCTTTTGTTTCGGCGCACCATGTGCGTAGAATTTGTTTTTATGAATGACGACAACCATGCAAACATCGTAAACGAATGCCTTCAATTGGAGGTTATCACCTGTATAGACTGGCCAGCATTCTTACCGGACTTGAATCCAGTAGAGCATGTGTGGGATATGCTTGGCGGACGAGTTGCAGCTCGTCAACCACCTCCTACATGTCTACCGGAACTTAGGAGAGCATTACTTGATGAGTGGTATAATATTCCCCAAGATCTGATTGATAATTTGACATTCAGCATGCCTGGGCGTTGTACTGACTGTATTGCATCGTCTGGGAGACATACTATGTATTAATCACTATAACAAACATGTAATATTAATTTTTGTAAATTGGTGTTTTTTTTTTTATTTGTTGTTTTTTTTTTTTTTTTAATTTGCTCCAGGGATCAAAAATCGCAATTTTTATTAATCACATCAAACATATAGCATCTTTTTTTCTCTTTACCTTTGGTTTAATAAAAATACTTTACAAATAAGTCACATTTGTTTTGTTTCGGACTCTTTCTTCTCCTGAACTTGCCCTATCCTTACTTTAAGGATATGAGTGTATTTTAAATAAGTTTCTTTGACTCAGAAGAAAATGGCTCGATAAATACTCGTTTTTTACAACTATAGAATCTAGAGTACCGCCTTTCTTAGAGCATGATTATCGGTCCATCAGAGAAGACTGTTTTCTGCGAAGAAATTACTGTCTTTCTTGAGAATTCATATTCTTATTTCATAACCTCGGCTTGTTTACTCTACTTTAAACCACTTAAATATCCCTTTTCTTAAATTTACGATATTATAAATTCATTGTCCTGTCTGTATTGATTCTTTTCGACACCTCACATGAAAGATCCATTGTATACTCTCACAAATGATTGATATATGTCGAATTTTAAAACATAATAAGTTTTGTGAGCATTTATGAACTATAATTTTTGAGAAAGGTACTTTTATCTATGATTGCAGGATGTTACTATGGCAGAAAAGGCTCTAACTTCAAACTTGAGACGGCTATAAATTAAATGAGTTAGCTGTCTGTGTCATATTTTTTGAATTGTTAGCTCTCAAAAATCGTAGACCGAGAATGAATTATGAAACACCCTGTATATGCCTACAAAGAAAAATTTACAGTTTGATTCATTCGTGAAATGTGTTATAAGTTTTAAATATGATGATTAAAAATCGTTAGAGGAAGGAGTAATTGTATAATCAAACTATTTTTTATTTCTATAGTAATATTAATTTCTAGTTGTTTTGACCAAGTTAATGTTTTGAATGAGAAATGTATTCAATATAATTTTAGACACTGAGAGAAAAATAGCATAAAACTAATTTGATTAATAAAGCATTAATAATACAATAACAAACAAGTATTGGCAAAACTTAAGTGCTAAATTAACTACAGTACACTTCTGAATGTTATCAGTAAAAAGAAAAGTGCAGATTTACTTATTTTTGTTATAATATTCAATATTTTTAGTCCCAATACGTTTCGATATTTCTTATTTTTTGTTTATATAAGGGAATATACTGCATAAAATTTTTTGTCTAGGTATCTTTCTAGGTATGTTCAATTTAATTCGTCTTGTAAATGAATGATAGGAAATAAGTTATTCTATTTCTGAATTGAAATAATTCAGTACGTTTCATGTAACTATAATGGGTAGTTTTAAAAAGTTCTACTACAAATTATATTTTTAATGGAAATTTTTCAATATTTATTTTATTTATAAAAAAAATTAAATTCATATTACTAAAAACAAAAAAATGGCAAATAAATTAAAATACCATGAACTGGCAATTAAATTGAAGTAATTTGTCTTACAGAATTTTTAGATTTATATTACATACAGCTGTTTTGTTATGCTTGGTTATACATAGTATATGTCTCTCAGTAGGTTTTTTTCGAAATAATTTAATATTTAAAATATAAATGTTGAAATTAAGTAAATGATTGAGACAAAATGTGTTCAACTGTTCCAAAATTAAGTTTGCTTAAATATATGATACCTCTTTATATATATAAGAACTTTAAAATAAAAATTGAGCTTCAATTTTCTCTTTTATTTATAAGGATTGAGCGATCGCTTAAAAAAGGGATGGAAAGAATTAAAACGACGACTGGTTAACACAAAATCTCCTCTCGAAAGTTTGTGTATCAATAAATTATCGTGAGAAAGCACGACTGCCTTACAAAAAGAGTATTCGTTCAAATACATTTCTTAAAACATTTCTTCAACTTTCTTTTTTTTTTTTTTTTGCATTAATGATTACTAACAGACATATTTTCAGCCAATAAGTCACCAGTAGGGTTTGACGGTTTTTCAAACCTGGTTTTAAAAAACCTGTTTTTAAAGTAAATTTGTCACATTTGAAAAGATTTCATACTGTTATGTAGAATTAGTAATTCTTTTGCTGTATTTATAAAATCCCCAAAACATTTTTAAGTTTAGCGAAGAATTTTAGTGTACTTTCTTTAGTTTCAAAAATCGAAATTATTAAGTTATCTGGAAAAATATTGTCTAGAATATTTCCAAATTCTTAAGTGGAAATCGTTTCTGATGAAGAGTAAATTTAAGAAACTACTCGGCAGAATAATGCTTTTTTAAAACAAGCCATGGAAAAAACAATTCATAAGTTTCTGGAACATCCTGAAGAAAAACTTACAAATCCAAAGACACTTAAAGCTGAATTTTCATTATTTGAGCCAACGAATAAAATAACAAAAAACTTAAGTTTGTTATTTGATGACCAGAAAACTATCTAACCATGCTCAGTAGCTAATGAGCGAATATTTCCAATTTCAGGCTCAGTATTGTGTCCTAAGTAAGAACAAGACTTGGCCACCATTCAGTGGATATTTTATGTTTTTTAAAATCCCAGTTTCTTTGGAGAAAAATTATAAAATTAGTGAAAATAGTATAAATGTTATTTGACATTTTTGTTCGAGTTTTCATTATTTTGCGTAAGTAATATGTATACGGAATCCTTAATACATATATTTTTTTATATTTTGAGACTTTGATTTTTGGATAATAACTTTCCTTTTTGTTATTTTATATAAATTAAATGAAATATTTTCTCTGTTCCATTTTTTGACAAAAATTCGAAAACCTGCTAAAATATTTTTTTTATTTTTTTTTTTTTAGAAATATTGAATTTAGAAACTGGTTTTTCAAAAAGTCAGTTTTTATACAAACCATAGTCCCCCTTGAAATATTTTATTCCATCGACCCGTTCAGAATATGACTTTAAAATAAAAACAAAGAACTTTGAGACATTTTAAGAAGCTGTAGAAATGTTTTTATATCCATACTTCGACTTTTTAATTTGGGGTGATCTAACTCATTAAACCTATTTCAATTTTTTTCGCTTATAATTATGGAAAGAAAAAAAAAACTTATGCATGAAAACGAGTTAAAAATTACTCGTTTTTGAAGGATTCTAGCATTACTTAAATATTAGTAAAATTTGCAAAGGGATTTAAAATCCAGGACACACATTAATCTGGAAATAAGGCAACATATTTTTTTTTTAAACATTTCAATAATTTTTCAAAATTATTATTATTTTGTGTAATACGCAAAATGAGATATCTTTCGATACTTTAAAGCGCTCCTTTAAAGAAAAGGACTCCAAATCGAATATTTCTTTCGATATAAAAGTGTGGGTGTTAGTGTTTATTAACGTCGTACTATAAAGTAATACGCTATTGGCAACTTACTTCGTAATTTTGAACAACGGGCATGAGACGAAGATGTCATATGAGCAGTCACTTCCCTCTATTAACTATCTCACTATGCCAACTGGAGGATTTTAAACGGGCATTCTAAACATTAAGGAAGCGGTTTTATAAATGTACATTCTTGATTTATAAGAAAATTAGATTCAGATATTTTTCTGAAAATGTGTTCTGTACGGGAGTTTGTTTTAGGTTCTTTAATACAAGGTGAAAATGGCCTGGAATTATAGATTTAAAAATGCCATCTTTCATTCTTGTTTCTCTGATCAAATGTAACGACAGCTGCAAATATATACATTTACATATATTCATAGCATGGTTCAGTTATATTTAAATATAACAGTATATTTTTAATTTAAAATTTCTTTCCTTATGTAAATTCTTCAGTAAAAACAAAGCTTTGATTGATCTCTCTAATATTATGCTTCCTAATTTTTCAGTTTCTTTCTCTAGAGTCTAGTGAATTTTTTTTTTCATTGCCCTTACATCAGTGCTTCTCAAATTTTCAATATTTATGACCCAATATCAATCATAATTTTCATCACCTCCCTACCCCTCAATACAAATAACAATGCATTGAATTCAATAATACTATACTTTGACGCTAAAGCTTTAATACGACTTTAGCCTCTTAGGTGCCACTGGCGTATGTAAACGTCTCAATAGCTGTGTTAAATATACATCTATATACGTAGATATAGTATATATACATCTTTCCGAAGTACTATCTTTTATGTGCACTACTATCAATAAAATTATTCCGAAGGCAGGAATGCAATAAAAGGATCTCTTGACAGTGTTCGCGGAGGATTTACTTATTTCAGAGCACCTGCTTATTTATTTCTTTTATTCCCCTCCCCCAATACATCACATACGCGCGCCTATGTGGAAAATAGGGGCATTGGGGAGCCAATCACGTAACTTTTAATCGGCAGTTAAGGGATTAATTATAAACCGTACATATTATCAAGATAAGTGTTCATTTTTGCATATAATTTTTTTATGTATGGCAAGCCCATGGGGTTATTGGTAATTATTAATGCTGTTCTTAACTTAGTATTGTTAAATTAATTATAAAATACATTGTACAGTACTGATACATTTATAAGTGTATTATACAAGTGTAAATGTTAATTTTATTTTTTATTACGTCAGAATATATTTCGTTTGTTTACTTCCAGTAAATTTGTTTAACTAATCTTTTGTTTACGGCTTTACAATATGCTCGCGCCCTCTGGTAGAGCTATCACGCCCCTTTAGGGAAACGCGCCCAACAGTTTGCGAAACTTTGCCTTACATCATTTTAAATATAAATTACTCGTTCTTTATATCTAAGCATGAATTTTATGAGAACTGTGGATGAACTTTTGTTTATTCAATGTATTTTCAAGCAAAAAAAAAAGTATTTTATTACTTTTCCCCCTATGATTTAAAAAAGAATTGTAATGTATTTAATACATTATACTTAAAAATATTTTTTTGTAAAAATTCACTTTTATATTAATTATGGAAGTTCCAGCTAAATTATCAGTTTTTTTATTACTATTATTAAAAGGGGTTTTTTTTACTTTAATTTCTTTTGTTTCATTTGTCTTTGTTGTTTAGGTCCCTAGATGAATCTCTTGGAGAACATTGAAAATTCGATTCAAATATTTTTGTTCTATTTAGCTTATTGACTTTTTTTATGCTTAGATTAACAACACAAAAAAACAATTTTAAAAAATCGGACAAAAAATGTCTTTGCACAGTTAAATTAGATTCGTTTATTATTTAATTTTAAATGTTGTAGTTTTTAGGGGGTTCTTTTTGGCAATCATCTTTTTTTTTCCACTAATTTTTTAATTAGGTATCACTTACGAGTAACTTTCTTTTTTCTTTTTTTACCCTAGCAAATACATCTTTTACAAATTTAAACTTATGATATTAGTTTTAATAACTTAGTTATAAATTTTGATGTTTCTTCTGTGGTATTATGATTTAGATCAGAGGGGCCAAAGTCAAAGGCTAACTTGGGCCAAACATACATGGTTTAATTTTAGGTGGGCCACAAAAGAAAATCAATATTCATAGCAACGTAAGTTTTTTTTACTAATACATTGTAAAATAAACATATATAAAAGAACAAGAAAAATTTAATGTTTAAACCTGACACTTGAAATCTCTTTTCTGCTACACTCTTTCCCATTTCAGAAAAAATTTTGATATTTTACTATGCATTATTTTGTGCCAAAATACTGACCGGGCCGTAAAAATGTGCCGGGCCGCGAGTTTGACACCCCTGATTTAGATAAAAAATCTTAATGTTCGATAATTACAGGCAAACACACACATAGATATTTTTGTAGTAAGTAAAACACATATCGGAAACATTCTCCGCTTTCAACCTTACAGCTTCTAATCTATATGAGAAAATATAAAGAATGAAAATGAGTTCTATGTAGCCAATGGCATTTGGTATATTTTGTTTATTTTCATATAAAAACTCTCAATAATTTTCTTGTTTAATTTCCTTAGAGAACATCACCAATTATTTTAAAAAAGCATCGACTGTCATTAAATTCTGATTATTTCATTCAATTTTTAATGGCAACAACAATATCGAAAATAATCTCACTAATTCTGGCTTCACCTTAGATTATGTTCCGCTGTCTCGGAGCAGTATTCATATCTAAATGCCTTTTTAATTGGAAATAATAATTCAATAGTAGATTTAGTCCAAGCGATGATTATAACATGCATATACCATGTTCTTAAAATTTTTTAACATATTTTAAGTGCACTCTTTCTTACTAAAAAAACTCACAAAAAAGTAACATTTTTTTTTTGCTTATTTAACTTTTAGTCCAAGAAAAAGGCAAAGATTTGATAACTGCTTATAATTAATACACATTAGTAAACATTCCATTTAATAACACCTATATTTTAAGTATGATTATGTTTTAAAGTAATTATGATTAAAATATTCCGATATTTTAATCAAAACTACATTATTTCATTTATTATATTTCATGCAGTGGCGCACACAGGAATTTTTCAGGGGGGGGGGGGCCGGCGAGAAAGGCCCCCATTTTACTATCATGCTCCAATATTACGCCCAACATATTGTTTTGATTTTGTTTATTTTTGGAACAAAAAACAGTAAAAATTAATTATTGAATAAATAATTACCATTAATTACTAAAATTAATTAGTAATAACAAATACTTAATTAAACTTTACGTACTATGTAAATAGGATTATAATCAATTAAAAAAATCAAGGGCTTTAGGGGGGGGGCGGACCCGGGTCCATCCCCTTTGTCTGCGCCACTGATTTCACATGTCATACACAAGAACCATCAATAAATACTCCCTTTACATATCCCTTTGATATTGCATAAAAAAAACAATAAATTCATTGAATTGGAAATATATGAATAAATCGCATCTTACACTTGAATTTTACTGCATTATTCTAAAATTAAAATAATATAAGATTCTTATATCACACACATACCTAGCGAATTATTAAAATTCGAAAGAAAAACAGTTTCTCCAAGTTTCTGATTCCATTGCAACATAGTTTTAAATTCAGATGGGGGAAAGTTATGATGGAAGGCTAAAGAATATACCGGAGGTAGTACATTTCAGTAATTAGGAGAGAAATTTATAATTTATGATGAATTCTGTGAAAAAGGAATATGATCTCGATGGGGGGGGGGGGGATACTTTGTATTTGAAACCATGAAAAAACCCCAGGTGAAAAATAAAAATCTGTAAAAAGTACTTCTATCGCAAAATCTTTGCATCTTAGTATTTTTAAGATGAATTTTTAAACAAACTGAAAGCAATATATTTTCCTCTCGTTCTCTGAATGAATTTTTCGTCATCATCAGGTTTCAACTTTTGGTACAACTATATTCAAATACCTGTGTTCCAGCAAATAACAAATGTGCTTAAAAAGTAATTAGTTTTCAAAATTCTAGTCTCTGAAATTAACGTTTCTGTATAGGAACTATCAAAAGTGGAAAATAGTAAAATAAAACATACACACAGCTTAGGAATTATGTCATTAAATACTTCCAAAATGTTCAATTATTCTCTTATCTCAATACATTAACCAGTAGATATTTCGACATTTCCTTTTAGCCACCAAAGGGCTATTGTTATCATTTCCTATGTACAATGAGATACGTTTAACGCAAAAACCCTTGAGACGAAATATCGGCTAACGCGAAATGATATAACGGTCCCGATAAACTACTAAGTATTTTGATGCACTTCCCCCCTCTAATCACGAAACGAAAATCGCTTAACACGGAAAAATTTCCCTTCTAGGAATGAACAAAATATAGAAAACGCCAGTCGGATTGGACTGTCCTATTGTATTATCGGAAGAATTCATTGCAGTATGTGATGATAATATGTGTACAGCCTCAATTGTAGTAAACAAAGATATTTTGGAGTTTGTTCAAAGCTCAAAAAATATCTTTGATGCAGATTTCAAAAATGAAAAGGAAATGAAAAGTGCATCTCCTGTTCCCACATCATCCGAAATGAGGAACATCAGGAAAAGTATGCCCAATTATTTAGAAGCACATTCCATTGGTGAAATGAATAACAAAATGGACAATATTGAACAATTTGGTGACAATATGATGCTAAAAAAGCCACTGGAAAGAAAAATATCAGATTATTTTCCAAAAACGCAATAAAATTTTTTTTTTAAAAAAATTTGAAAATTTTGTATTAAATTGCTTTAAGTTTTTGTGAATGTTTTCGTTTCATTACTTTTTATCAAATATATGCATATATACATATCTATGTAAATAAAATAAAATCTAATAAACTTAATTTTGTTAATATATTGTTTTTTTTTTTTTTTTTGCAATATCCTTTAACAAGAAATTATTTTAACACGAAAAAATATTTCAGTCCCTTCAGTTTCGTGTTAAGCGATTTTCACTATATACTTTGATAGCTAAAACTATTCTTGGTTTAAAGTTTGCATAGAATAATTACTTTAAATTAAATTCATCCATGGTAAAAGCAGACATAAGCAGTGATACATGTTTCAAATAACTAATTATTACTTTTCTTTGTCCAATACACAATTTTGTTTCAAGCGCTATCTTTTTTTATCACTAATGAGGTTTCTCTACTTAAAATTCGTTTTAAGAAACACACCTCATAATGGTTTTCACCTTATCATAATCACCATTCCTAGTATAGTAGTTTTACAACCTTGCAATGTGAGCACACAGAACAATTAACATCTCGCACACGCAATGGTTTAAAAAACAATAAGTGAAAACTGGGAATGAATATATTATGCCAGCAATGGTTACATAATGCGTACATATCAAGTATTTCCTTCCACGTTGGAAATATATATTTTATGTCTTGGGTATTCACCCTTCTTTTTACATTTATTTCTGAAATAAAGTGGCTACAATGATAATTTTGTAATGAAAATACATCGGAATCGTATTAATAATCTCATGGAGAATTACAAATCATCAAACCTGTTATATCCTAGTTTAGTTATCATCTTTGGCGATAGAGGGAAAAAAATGTACCAACAGCTCTATGTAATATAGCAACAATATTTGTAATATATTAAGATATACAAAAGGGGACTCCGTTTGGAAAGAGCCATGAATTTAATAAGATTGCACTGTTGTTATTGTTGTTTCTTATTTCACCTGATTTCGACCGCGACAGATCTAGGCCCACGAAATTCATCATGGCAAGGGGCTGGATGTACTCCTGTTGTTTGCCGTGACCTTGAGCACCATACAGGTCACAGCACGATTCAGCTCGGTTTCAACCCCAATTTTGAGGGAAAACATCCAGGGTGGGTCAGGAGTCGCCTACCTCTCTTCCCCTTCCACCAACTTCACAAGAGGACTTGAGGCTTGAAGGTTGCTAAGAGAACCCCTCTGCTGCATAGGCACTATTCACTTCAAAAATCCATGCCTTCTCCGGAATTCGAATCTAGGCCCTACGGCACAGTAGTCAGCGTCACTATACCAGACGGGCGACAGATTGCACTGATTGAGATTAATGGATACATTTTGAGGCAAAGTTGGGTTCTTACGTATTATCGCAACCTATTGGCTACATTATATAAAACGAAGCACATGGTTTCCAATTTAGCACGTACGACACATAGGAAATCGGGGTTGCCAACTTGGCGAGTTATTAATAAGTTGGCGATTGTTGCGATAATGCGTATAAAAGTACCCTTAAGTCGTCACTATATTTAATCAGAAATTAAAGTTGAGAAAGACAAAATATTATCTTTCTTAATATTCTCAATATATAAAACGCATTTAAAGATATGTTATAACTTAAATATGTTAAGAATATCTTAATAATTGTGCTGCTTATACTAAAGAATGCCGGTACTTACGTATTATTGCCTTGGTGAGTTATCTTGAAAGTTGGCGATTTTTGTGATAACACGTAAGTACCTGAATGCCTTTCAAATACTGCACACGACGATAAAAGATTTTGATACTTTTTCCGTTAGCTGAGTACCAGACAAAAACCGCCAATCATAGAAGTTTATTAAATGTAACACACACACACGAATTATTTTACTTTAATACCTACTTTATTGATATAGTACTTTATTAGGAATTTATAAATTAATTTATACCTTATTAAATGTAATAAAAATAAAAGTTCTCCCGGGTCAGATATTGTGGTATCCAACTAACGGAAGAATATGAAAAAAGGTTCTTTAATATTGATAAAGTAACTTTTTCTTTGCTTTTATGAACTAAATCATTAATGAGTAATAAATATTTTATTATAAAAAGAATGTTGTACTGCTATATATTTCCTATAATGGATTTGAAATATGGTATGCAAAAAATTCCACTAGATTCTTTTTTAAGCGTGCATGTGTGAGACAGGCAGAATTTATATAAATTATAAATATTCATGGCAAACAAATAAAAAGTATTAATTTAAAGATTTCTAGACCCTGGCATGTTTCCTTCTTTCATTTTAACTAAATTCTTTCAAATTATACATACTCTATTCTCATTATTTATTAATTTATACTACCTATTTTAATATCTTCTTATTACTAATTCATATAGAATTGTTCTCATTTGAATTCAACCGTTCCTTTATTAGCCGCAAAGAAAGTGTTTTAATTACCATTAAACTGTACCTGACCATTTTTTAAAAGCCTGCTTTCAACGATAATGAACTTAATTTTCAAAAGTATGTTATGAACTGAAATATTTTTTTTTTTGGATTAAAATAATAAATATTTTAGATTAAAGAAAGTCTTATACAGTGGATCACAAAAGTGTTCGTACACTTGTAACTTCCAATGAAATGTAATGTTTTCTACTAATAAAAGTTTATGCAATGGAATTGGAATTTTTTATGGTATTTGCAACTTATTCTTAATGGAATGGCATTATCAATTTTTTAAAAGTAGTATAACTGTTTTTTTAAAAAAAATTAACAATCAAAAAGCTACTAAAAATTACCCCACAAAAGACTTCGTACTTTTGACAAAAATCTCAACATAGCTTTAAATATTGTATTTCTTTCTTAATTTAGTACTTAGTAGGATATCTTTTAGTGTCCTCAACAACTTTTAAACGTCTTGGTATAGATTTAATCAGTTTTTTGTAATTTCTGCATCGATTTTCGATCATTCTTCTGTGATTATTGTTTTTACTTCACATTATGTCTTTATATGTTATATTTTCTCCTTTTTTTTTAATCAAAATCTCCCCAGATATGTTCTACTGGTCTAAATAAAGTGATTGAGGAGGTGTTTCAGAATTTATGAAAGCTATATAGACACCAGCGGCGCACATTGAGAGCAGTGCGCTTGGCGTCATTATCCTGTTAAAAAATGAAGTCGTCTCCTACATCCAAATTTTGGGCGGATAATTTAAAATTTCTCTTTGAAATATTTAAATAGAGTTCATGATTCTCAAAACCATCAGAAAATACCAAATTACCTAATTCTGAGGCTGATTTACACCCCCTCGCAAGAACACCTCCAGCACCATGCTGAAACATGGAGAGGGGGGATTAATTCATAGGATTGAACTCCTCATTCTCTCATTTACAAGCTGTTATATGCCCATCGAAACCAAAAATATTGAATTTTCTTTCATCCCAATCAATTTGCTGTCAATTTTGTATTTTCTGAAACTTAATACCAAGAATCTAGTTGGATCAATGAGCCATGGAGGTGAAAGTGTTCTTGCGTGGGTGGTGTAAATTGGCCTTAGAATTAGGTAATTTGGTATTTTTTTTATGGTATTGTGAATCATGAGCTCTATTTAAATATTTTAAAGAGAAATTTTAAATTATCCATCCAAAATTTGGATATAGGAAACAACTTCGTTTTTTAACAGGATATTGACGCCATGCGCACTGCTCTCAATGTACGCCACTGGTGTCTCTAAAACTGTCCTTAAATTCTGAAACACCTCCTCAATCTCTTTATTTAGACCAGTAGAACATATTTGGTGAGATTTTGATTTAAAAAAAAAAGGGAAAGATGGCATATAAACACAAAATGTGATTTACAAATTTAAAATATATTTTTATTATTCCTGCCATCCGAATAATTAAGGCAAATGGGGGTAAAAGAGACATTTTCAGAATGATCAAAACATTTAACATAGAAAATACTTATAATTTCTAAAAATATGAACCAACATGAAATAAGCCTAATTTTTACAAAAATTGTTATTTAAATTAGTGTGTCTCTTAGAATATTACACAATATTAAATTTATTTTGATATTTTTTAATTAATGCTAATGTATGAATGATAAGATTATTCATTTAGCGTAAGCAATTTTGTAATGTTAGGGAATGCAAATCTTTTGACACGTAACAAAAATAGTATAAAGCTCGATATAATACGTTTTTTCATACCAAGAATAAAGTACGTCAAAATAGTAAAGACCTTCTTATATAAGAATAAAAGTACAAAGGAGTACAAGATGAACCAAAATTCAAAAAGACTATTAAGTTATCTTAATTAAGTTATCTTATCTACATACTGAGGACCGTAATGTAGAGTTAAGTGAGCTTAATTGGTCTTCTTTCTACTTCCATGAAAATATATATACATGGCAGTCAGTGGCGCACACAAGGGGGAGGTCCTGGGGGTTCGGGGG
>BMAV01015470.1:457372-476899 GCA_019973955.1 Trichonephila inaurata madagascariensis
TATATATATATATATATATATAATACGGTGTTCGTTAACCTTTAGAACATCATGGACCACTTAATATACAATATTATATTTGTGGGATCACTAATGAGAATTTTGGGAAAAAGGAGGTAACAATAATAGTCAGAATTTATGTAATAATAATTAGAAAACTTTTATTTTATTAATGGGAAAGGCACTCATAAAAAGTAACAAAACCTTGTATATGCGTTTAGCAACTGATAGACAAGTTGGTTATTTTTAATCTTCTTATAAAGTATACTAGAGCTATATTGTTTCTTATTTACATCTCTACTTACATTTCCATATCACTGAAAAGGAACTTCACGAAAAGCAAGAACAAACCGGAAGCCCAAAGCAATATCAACAACCTGGAAAATCATGCCGAAACTTTACTATAGTTGGCAACTATCACTTTCAAATATCTTTGCTTTCAAAAGTAGCAAAAAAAAAAAAAAAAAAAAACTCTAAATTCAGAAGGAATTTTGTCAAAAGAAGCAGCTGAAACTTTTTCTAAAATATAAACTTAACTCAGTGGAGCGACATCTCGTGAGGGACAAGGCCTACTGTGATCAACTCAGTATACGTAACCTTGGGCCCTGAGGTGCATGAGCAGATGTTCCGTCCAGGTGGTCAGTCTGACGCGAAAACCCCCACCATTAAGTTCCCAAGCAAGCTTGGTACTCATTTTATCAACTCATTGAAGGGATGAAAGGATGAGTCAACCTTGATCAGCCCGGGGTTTGAACCTCGAACCTGTGGTGGGGAAGCGCGATGGATTAACCACTCAACCATAGGGCTTCTTTCTAAAATATATAATCCAAAAATATTTTGTTTTGTTTTGTTACTCGTCATTTTTTAAACAGAATCTTCATAAAATTATCAATAATGTCCCAATTTTTCTGCGGACCATCAAAAATTTTTCCTAGACCATCAGTGGTCCATGAACCATCAGATGGTGACCGCTGACGAAGAGTTCAGAAGAAATTTAAAATTATCTACAGTAAAAGGTGCTGGCACATTTTATGCAAAAACATATATGATCATTTATATCAGTGATTCGGAAATTTTTTAACCCGTGGACCCCTTTTTATAGTCAAAAGTTACCCACGGACCCTCCTTTATTGACAAAACTTGCCCACGGACCTCCAAATGAAAAAGCTATATAAATACATAGTATAAAAATTACAAATAAAAAAAAAACATTTTGTTGAAGAATTATTTATTGAAGCTATAACTTTTTTATTTAAAGTAAAATAAAAATAATTAATGACTTGGTGAACTTGATGAGATGTTATGAGAGTATTTATGTCCGGCTCAATGTTTGTGAGTAGCAATCACAAATCCACACAAGCACTAATTTCTAGTCGATTTCTTTTTTCGTGATGAGGTTTATAACGACACTGAATCCACGTTGTACCAAACAGGAAGACAGTACATTAGTGAACAACTTCGGAACAATAACCCGTAATGCAGGATATAAAATTGGGATCTGTTTTTGAAACCAGAATGTGTGTTATCCTTATTCAAACATTGGTTAAGTTCCTCATTTGTAGATACTTAAATAAGATGTTCCTGTATTAGTACGGATTAATCTGTGTTAAGGATCTGAGTTTGTTCACGCACAAAAGGATTCAACACCCAGTCATGAATATCCAAATGAGTTATTGTTATTTACTTAAATTTCCATAAAAATAAAAATGGATCAAAATTATTTTTTTTCTTCATATTAAACTCTGACGTTGTTCAAGGACCCCAAAATTGATTTTAATTTTCCACGGACCCCCTGAACAGTATCGGAGATCCCTGGGGTCCTTAGGGATCACTTTGGGAACCACTGATTTGTATGAAGCGCCCTGTCCCTACTTAAGAATAATGAATATTCACAAACTGTGGACCAATCAAAGATCCTCCTTTAGATATGTACGTATTAATAGTGAAAACATTTTGTATCTTCATTGTATACTCCGCCTTCTATCGAAATCCCATTCCGACATGACGCAAAATACTTGAGTATCGTGACGGTCTTCCATAAGAATCAGAGTAAATAACCATTCATCAATTTATTTTACAGGAGGGGACGAAAGGCACATCGTGAGGGAAGTGTAGTCATTACCTTACTCATTCCCCGAACATGATTTTCCCTCGTCGTCCCGAAAGAGGTGGCTTCTACTGTTTTTTTCTCTTTTGGTTCTTTGTTCCTCGAACACGGCGCTTCTCCTGGTGGATGTGATTGAATGGAAGTGATCATTATTTAGAGGGATCGCAATGGAATCACGTGATAAACGCTTCCCTGTCACGCTGACCGTGTGTGCACGCGAGTCCAATTACGAGCGATCCCGTGGGATGCTGGAGGGTCTAGGTCATGCCAGGTAGCGTCGGAAATGGAATGCTGGGGAAGTGCATCGATCACGAGTGGGGATGCATAAAGTGGGAGTGGGGGATGGGAAATTGGATGAGATTCGAGTTCATTTATCCGCGCATTAAAAGACGACTTCGCGGTCATTAATACTGGAGTGGGTCTTTTAACAGGGTTGCAGAAGCGTTTAGGACGGCAGTGGATGGATTTGCGTTTTATGTCCCTGAAGTGGGATTAAATGGAGGATGTGGTTTTTGCTCAATAGAGGCTGTTCATCGCTTGGAAATTGTGGTCAACTGGAAATAATGTAGTATTGATTCCTTTGAGAGAGAAATAATTTAGCGGATTCAATCTTGATCCAAGTGTATTTTAATTACTGTTAGTTTAAGAAGCTGCAACTCGATTAAAATCCTCTAACTTCTTTTACATCGACGTTCAAAACTTTTGTATATGTACTAACATAAATAATTTCATTTGATAGATATTTTCTTTGTCTAAACTCTTTGAAAGAGCTAAATTCATGACGGTCACGTGTTGAATGTAATCACGTGTTCTCCATTGAATTCAAATCTGCAATTATTTTAGTACTGGTTGTTCTACTTATAAAATTTATATAAAATTTCAAATTTAATAATTGGGTTAAGATTTGCAAATATTAAAGTTCTTCAAATTTTTTTTCAAAATTAAAAAAAAATTCTTATATTATATATATATACTTACGTGTATTCTGTTCGCATATGGGAGTTATAATTGTTGACAAATATGTACTTTATAAAAAAGAAAGTTTCTATACAGTTCAAAAGTTGGCAACAGAAAAACGTATGAACCAGTAGGGTATATATAAACTGGTATGAACCAGTTTTCAAGAGCGGGGGGGGGCAGGGTTGAAGATTCCCCAATCTCGCATCATGCTCCAATACGCCGCCCAAAATATTCTTTTGATTTTGTCGATTTTGGGGAATAAACACAGTAAAAAATCAATTATTTAATAAATAATTAACATTAATTAATAAAATTAATCATTAATAACAAATAAATTAAATTTTACGTACTATATATATATATAGGATTATAATCAATCGGGAAAAAAATCAAGGGCTTCAGAGGGGGTTCGGACCCGGGGTCCTGCCCTCCCCCCTTGTGTGCGCCACGGGCATGAGCTGATTGGCTGGAAATACGTGATTATATTCATCACGTGACTATGACGTCACATGGGTTTAACCCATTCCTCATATTTGATTTATCCAGTATGTAATAAAATTGTTTTCTGATTTTTATTAAAACTATTTTCGAATTCATAGAATAAAAAAAAAATTCACAATTAATTATACTAAACTTATTTGTTTTATTCAAGGACTCAAAGGAAATGATAAAATATGAAAATTTTAGAAATGATCATCATTCTGTTGAAAAATTTTCATAATAGTTGGGGGAGATTGTAACTTAAACATTTATATTTAGTAAATAATTAAAACTTATATGTATCATTTTGGTGTAAATATTGAACATTTTTTTCTATCCGCTTTTTAAATGAAGAGCATTATGACAAAGTTAATTGTTCTTAGAGAATAAAAGAAAATGTAATTTTAATTAAATTTCTTAAACAACAATTTTTCTCGGAATTAATTAATTATCTAATTAAATAACATAATATTAGAAATTTTAAGCTATTCCAAACTTAATTTCAGAAAAAAAGTAAATGTTTACTCAAGTTTTAAGCATCGAGAGTGAGTGAAATACTTTTTTATTTATCAATTGTATATTTCTATGAAATAAAAAGCTGAATTCCTCACCATTTAATTAACAACAGAAATCAGAGAATTTTTGAAGAAAATGAAGTTCCATTTTTAGAAGCTTCATTTGTGTATTAAAAGCTTTTCATTATTGTTAAGAGTATTATTTTGAAACACACACATGATAGAGAGAGAGGGGGAAATATTTTAGTTTTATTTAATCAAATAAAAGTATTTTGGTAAGATTGATTAATTCTACATCAACATCCCACTTAGAAACAGCAAAAGGACTAGTGGTGATAGATCTCACAATTCTGTACCGCGGTCAAGTGACTTGTTCGACACTTGAGTTGAAGATTCTCCAAACCACCACACCACACCAACATGAGGACTCTGAGCCTCGACATATATATCAGTCCCACTACAGGGAAAGTCTTCAGTGATACCAGGACTCGAAATCCTGACTTCACATACATAGCTTTGACCACCAGTTCGTGACCATGACCTCTGAACAAAGAGTTTTAGCAAGAAAAGAATTCGTTAACAAAAGAACTATATAACATTATTTGTATACACGCTTTTAAGCTTTTGTATTTATTTTAAGATAATTTACTTATTATAAAAAGCTTTATAAGGGTTATCGATAATGTACAAACCAAACCCAGTTGCATCAACAGCCCATGTGGACCAAGACCTACTATGCCCATTTCAATATACGTGACCATTGGGTGCTGAGGTGCATGAGCAGATGTCCCGATCAGATGGTCAGTCTGAAATGAGACCCCAAGTGTTTAAGTCCCCAAGCAAGCTTGGCACTCATTTATCGGCCCACTGAAGGGATGAAAGGCTGCTGCCCAGCTCGAGGATAGAACCTGTGATGTGGAAGCGCAATACGCTACCACTCGGATCGATAATGTAACTAACAAATATTTTACATCTTAATATTTATTTAAATCAACGTGTGGTATTTCAAAAGTAACTTTAATTGTTAGAAACACTAACATTATGATCAACACTTTCAAAAGTATTACGTCTTATAATAAACTATAAGAGAATGTTCTCTCTCTCTCTCTCTCTCTCTCTCCAAATTGGAATATATTCAAGAATATTTTTTTCCTCCCACAAATCATTGATGAGCAACCAAATGAAGCTTATTATTATAAATATTGAATTAATTTGGTGTATCTAATGTTTGTTTAAATGGAAATATACCGAAATTGCTTGATTAAAATTCCACTCTTTTTATTGGCCTCTGAGGAAAGAAGCAGGCGGCGAACTTGGCGCCACGTGACTCAATTGTGGCTTAATTTAGCAATCAACAAAATAAAGGGAGCTTTGAATAAAAAAAGAGAATTCTCATTTCCATTTCGCATCGTATCCAGACTCCTCCTTCCCTACAGTAGCTGTGTGGAGGTAATCTGTCTAAAACTCACCAAACGACATCCCCGACACCTCTGAGCGGCGACACTCCCTCCCCAGCGATTCGGAAGCAGGTAACGTGGAAAATCGTCTGCACTTAAACTCAATCCGTTTCTCCCTCCCCGCAACCAGCTGCTAGGGTCTCCGGGGGACAGACAGACAGACGAGAATTGTTTTCTCTCTACCTGCGCCACACGAACCAATAAAAATAAGCATTAAATCTGCGCAGTCAGGACACGCAAAAATCAGTCCCGATGTGAATAAGGGGTGAAAAGCTTTCCGCCCTCCCTTTCCCTGCTACCCTCCCAGGTACGAGTAGAGGGATCGGTTAAAAAGTGAGAAAATTCTTGAAAAGTATTGAAAAATCGAATTTGAAAGATGTTTATCGTTAAAAAAATATGTACGAAGGCCGAAAAAAAAAAGGATTTTCGAGTTTATATCGATACTTATTTTCGGTTGATCAATTTTATTTGCTCAAAACAGTCATGTGTAAATCATGATGTATGCTATAAATTAGCATGCTGGTGGCCTTGAGTATGGGTCACTTAATTTGTAGCTGCATCTTTGTTTTTTGTCGGTATAAAATAGCTTACTCTAAATCCATTGAATAAGAGGAGATTGCGATCTGTTTCTGTTTGCAAAGAAAGTTTGTGAATAATTCTAATGTAAGCTTCGAATATGGAAACTATTGATTTAATATAACCCTCCAATAATTGCTTTTGTTTTTCAAAATACTCGAGAGTATTCTAGATTTATTTGGCAATTATTATTATAGTTTTGCTTTTACTTCAAAGTGCATTCTATATAGTCTGAAATCAACAACATATATATATATATGCAAAATTTCCAAAATTCGAGATATATATTTAATAAACAATTCGATGAAATTCCAATATGCTGTGTATCA
Organism: Trichonephila inaurata madagascariensis; assembly: GCA_019973955.1. Lineage (NCBI taxonomy): Eukaryota > Metazoa > Arthropoda > Arachnida > Araneae > Nephilidae > Trichonephila > Trichonephila inaurata. The sequence continues at coordinate 463,797 of BMAV01015470.1, forward strand.
ATAAAAGCAATTATGTTATTTGTAAATACGTGTAATGCAATTTAGGGCCAAAAATACACATTTTTCATTAACATTTTCTGCCAAATATATTAAAATTTGGAAGGGAGAGAAAGCGCTTTATTATTAAAAACTTATAGAACCTTTGAGCTTGTCTATTATAAATGCTAATCTAAACAATATTAAACCAAGAGAATATCTTTTTAAAAAAGTTTTAACGAATGAGGTATTTGCTCCAGATAAAAAAAGAAGCACAAATTTTACTCTTTTGACTATAACTTTCAAAATAATAAACAGGGTGGTCGAATACTAAACTTTTCAACAAGAACTAAAAAATACTTTTTATAAAGAATCATTTATCTTAAAATACATCAGCCGATTCAAAATACCAAATAGCAATCAATAATTTAAAAAATGTGTGTGTGTGACTTCAAAATTATTCTTCTTTTTGGTTACCTAAATAAACATCTTGCCAGAATGAAATCATTATCGCGGCCCGAAATCTGAAAAACCCGGCCAAATCTGAGATCGATCTGTTCCTCAATTTAACCGAATTTTCTTTGTTACTAAATATTGAGATAAAGGTAACTGAAAAATAAATATGTAGATATAGTATGATAGATAATTTTAATATTTTCCAGCCTTTGATAAGCCGCACAAGATTCGCACACGCTCGTGTTTTCATTGGTTACAAAATACTTCTTTGAACCTTGCCTAAATATTCTTGATTTAAGATCACATTATAATTACACAGCAAACTGTTGGTGTACTTCAGTTGAATTAAACAAATATTTTGCTCTTTAATATGCCATTTAAGCATGATTTAATGAATAATCACTTGAATAGTCTCTTACTCGCCAAGTGAGCGAGTGAGTGAATATTAACGTCCCACTGTTCAGCTACACGATGGCTTTTGGCGACGTACCTCGTCATATTGAACCATGGTCAACTGACGAGGACGACACCTAGGCTGGCACTCCCTCTCCTAACTACCACACTACACCAACGGTAGGACGTTTGGGCTTTCGACAGATTTAACGTGCAGCGCTCCCCTACACGGCGGGTCTTCTTTTACTCGCCAAACCACTAGAATGAAGTAATAGTTTGATTGAATAATTATGATGCGACAGTTTACTGTTCGATAAGCTGATCGTTGACGAAATCCCATCTCGACTTTTCAGGATTATTCTTCCAGGTTATTGTCATTTTTTTAATTAAAAATAGCTCAATAGAAGGATATTATGTAATAATAAACAAATCTCTGTGGGGCAGCAGCCTATGAGGACCAAGATGTACTTTGCCCACCTCAATTTTCATGACTCTGGGCACTGAGGTACATGAGCAGATATTCCGGTCAGGTGGTGAGTCTGAAGCGACCCCCCCCCGGGGTTTAGTTCCCAAGCTAGTTTGGTACTCATTTATCAATCCCCTAAAGGGATGAAAGGCTGAGTCGACCTTTCCCAGCTCATGGTTTCAACCCCAGACCCGTGGCTTGGAAGCGCGATACGTCACCACATGTAATAATAAACGTAATTAAAAATTTACTAGCTTGTAATACGTTCCTTCAGAATTGCTCTCATATTACTAATAGCATTGTTGGCGTTCGCTGATGACATTAATATCATTGCTCGAACACCCACCGCACTAAGACAAGCTTTTTTATCTTAAGAGAAAGAGGCCCTCAGGATGGGATTGAATATCAATGAGAATAAGACCAAATGCATGCCTTGCACTAAATCACGTTTTAATAATTCCCACTTTAAAATGGAAGAGTATAATTTTGAAGTTGTTGACAGTTTCACTTATATTTAGGTTCGGGAATTAACACTAGAAATGGTTTTACTACTGAAATCCAAAAGAGATTTACCATGGCTAATAGATGTCTTAATGAAATACGAAAATATATGAAATCGAATTTAATCAAAAGAAAAACAAAGGTTCTATTGTATAAAAGTATTTTAAGATCATTATTAACTTATGCATGTGAAACTTGGCCCATGTTTCGAACAGATGAGAACACATGATAAGTATCTACGAAAGGAAAATTTTAAGATTTCTTTTTGGAAGAATTCAGGAAAATGAAACGTGGTGAGAGAAGATCAAATTTCGAGCTCTATCAATCATATAAAGAATATGATTTAAATTAATCAAAAGTGATTGCTCTTCGGGTTTAATGTTTTAATTGCATTTTCCCCCTTACGTTGTCTAGTGTTATAAAGTCAAGCAGATAATAAAAGTATGTTTGAATTACTGTGGCTGATCTTTACTCGAAACCCTAAACACCAGCGTCCAACAGGGCGTTACAAACTAATTTTATTAAGGTATCTGACTACGTTAGGAACTGTGATTTTAAAAAGGTGCATAAATGGATAATTTTCATGATATTCAGTGTCACTTAAATTAGACTACATGTATAAAATTGTTTTAAGGACACATTTTGACAAAAAAAAATTATTTAAATACAATATTTCGGCAAAAAATTAACTTAGAATAACCTTTTTCCAAAATGTTCTCCTTTTGTAAGAAATGTTTCTATTATAATATTTTGCCTGTATATATTCTCAGACCTCTGTACAGAGGCTCAACTATTATTGTTGAAACATTCACATTATTTTCAGAGTTACAACCCATTGAAATAATTATCGGAGTTTTTTTCTTAAAATTTCCTCCTTCTGTTGTGTCGTAGAACATGGATAAACCCACTTCTAAGTTATATATTTCAAAAAATCTAGTTGAGCCTCTGAACAGAGGTCTGCTCTATATACAGACAAAATATTATAATAGAAGCACATTTTACAAAAAGAGAACATTTTGAAAAAAAGATTATTCTAAGCTAATTTTTTGCCAAAATATTGTATTTAAATAATTTTTTTTTGTCAAAATGTCCTTAAATGTAATGTAAAACAATTTTATACATGTAGTCTAATCTAAGTGACACTAAATATCATGAAAATTATCCATTTATGCGCTTTTTTAAAATATCGGTTCCGAACGTAGTCGGATACCTTAATTAATGTTAAATATTTATTCAATGATTAATTTTTTACTGTTTTTTGTTTCCGAAAATCGACAAAATCAAAAGAATATGTTGGGCAGTGTATTGGAGCATGATACGAGAATGGTGGACTTCCGACCTTGGAACCCTACCCCCTTGAAAAATTCCTGTGGGCACTACTGGTCTATGATGATGCATAATATAAAGGCATGTAGATACAAAACTAAATATTTACTTCACACAAGTAGTCAAATTCAATCATATCTACACCAGCAGCTTCTGGAGAATTCACTGCTCAGATGATTCCGAAAATCTATAAAATTTTCTAAATCGTAAAAAGAACGGCAATTTTCCAGGAAAAGAATACAAAAAATGCGTTTTAAAGTTGTAAGGATTAGAGACAGTTCTAAGAGTATTTAAACTTGTTTATTTACTGTCGAGTAAGGATAAAGGTAACAAAAAATATTTCTACTGTTTTCCTAAGAGTTCCAGTAAAGAAAAAAAAAACATTACAAATCCAAAATCTGTTTAAAAACTTATAATTATGTAAGTTTTAATTGAGATAATGTTCGTTTGTTTTTAAAGAGGCATAGAAATTTATGGATGATGGGATTAACAATCCTCAGGATAGTTGATTAAGTAAAGTATAAGATAGATAGAAAATAATTGTAGAAACAGACGATGCCTACTAAAGGTACCCGTGTAACACATCAATACGATTTTTTTTGCAGTTCAAAAAAAGAATATTATTTAGAAACGTCCACAAATAGGCTAAAAAAATATCCTTCATTGTTAAAGGAAAATAACGAAAACTAATTGACTTACAATTTTGATAATTTATCTTCGTGATTTCAAAAATCTATTTTAAATTTTAATTTTCTTTTGTATTTTTTTCTTTGCACGTCAAAGAAAATGTTTTCGATTGAATTTTATTACAAACATTATAAAAAGGCAAATAAAATTTATTCAAAATAGATTATAAGTAGAGAAGAAATTTATGAGTTAAGAAAATTATGAGATGTAAATTAAAGAGCTTGAAACGCATGAAAATTAATTCTTAAAAATGTAAAGGAAACGTATTATATCTTCTTACTTTAGATTATCTTATAACACTTATTAAAATTGCATATATATCCGTAAAAAGTTATTTAAATAAATTTTTTAAAAATTAGGATTTTCTTATATTTTGAATCAACAGAATTAATTCTATTATTGAAGATATTTGTTCTAATTCTCTGAGTAATATTAATTTTTTTTCTTCCGTGGTCTTCGCATGCTGAGGGTTGAGTCATTAAAGACATACACAATCGTTGAGAGAATTATCTCTGAGAAAAGATTATTTCGAAAAGACTTTTTCCAATTTGTTATTTTTAAATTTTAGAATTTGTTTCTATTTTCAAATCTCTTTATAGGTATCTAAAGATTCTCAATATGAAGTTGTTTTTTTTTACAATTTGAATTGTATACGTATTGGGTTTTATAGAATTTTTAACCTCTCTTATTGTTCACTTAATATTCGTACATTAGATAAAAACTACGTTATTTTGTAAGTTCTATCATGAAAAAAAATTATAACTCAAAAGCATTTTTAAAATGAAGTTCATTTTCAAACACAAAACCAAAAAGCAAGAATAGATATAAAATGGAGCTCAAAAAACATATTTAACGTTTGACTGTTCATTGAAATTTCATTAAAATGTATTAAATAGCTTTCACATTTCTTCGAAAAATGCAACGTTGATAGACATTTAATCAATAGAAAAGTATTGATTTTTACTTCCAGTTTCTCTCATTACGGTGTACATTCCCACTTTTCTTTTTTAACAATAACTGTTAATGTACGCTCTTGTTAAAAAATATTGCTTGGTTCATAATTTTATTTTTATTTTACAAAGTCATACCATCCATTGTCGCAAAACATTTGTGTCTTTTTATTCACATAAAACAATTAAAGTTTAAAAAAATAAGTTGTTTACAATTTAGGCGAATCCGTATAAATATTTATATGATTAAAAAAAAAGATAATTATTGAACCAAATATACATACCGGATAAAATATATAAATGTAAGAATTTGAAAGGATCTTTCTTTTGTGGCCAGTTTTCCGATATTTTTTTAGTTAGAAAACAGATAATATCCACAAACTATTCTTTTGTGTACTCCAAATTTTGTATATTCATTGTGTACAAGAATTGGACTGTATAAGAAATCTTTTAGTTCATCAACAAGTTAGCTAACTCTCGTCTAAAACAATCTAGCTGTTCTTCGAGTAAATGGGTTACTTTTTACAATTTGAAGATAGAGAAAATAGAAATATGGAGTCAAATGAAATGTGTGTTTTCCATAAGATTGTACGCATAAGTTACTCAATCGTGATAAAAACTAATTTTTTGCTGACCATTTTTTGTTACTCTTTGTTTTGTATTAAAATACTTTCAACACCCTTCCTCTCTTGATCCTTTATCATTGTTCAATTATAAATTGCGCAGAAACCATAAAAATATACTAGGTACTATATAAGTTTTTATGAAAATGTACTATTGAGATTAATTAATATCACTATAAATCAGAAATCTCTGAAATATTGTGAAAACGGAAATTAAATCTCTTTACCATTTCTCAGAAATGGTAAAGAATATGTTTCAACACATGGAAATATATTTTCCTATTAAAACATGCACTTGAGCAATAATATCATATTTTAACTTCCCTATCCTTCAAAAAACAGTATTTTTGCACTAATTTGTATGTGTATGAATAAATCCATTTCTTCTGGCGTAAAATGATTTCCATAATTTCTCTCTCATACTACAATGCTGAGTTTTTAACTTGAAGTGCTCATGTAAAAAGCTTTTGTGGGAGAAAATTTTCGAAATTTTGAAAATGCTGCATAATATAAATGGATTTCTATCTTATAACATTTTCATTTCATATGGAAATTGAAAGAAGTATATACCTGGAAATGTGTGTTCCTTGTCCGGGTCAGGCTCTTATACGACATTAAAACTGTCCTTTATCTCTCCACAGGTATTTTTTTAATCAGTCGGGTGATGAATTTATTTTCTATCGTGTATTTCAGAATTTCTGTTGGAAAACGTCCCTTTGACAAAAAAAGCTGAACGAAACACACACAATGCTTATTATTCATACACTAAAAATATCTCCTTTATAAATTTGCAAAAGTTGATAACTTTGTGTATCTGGGCTCTGAGGGTTATATTAATAATAATATCCTATCTGAAATACAATGGAGAATTGCTGCTACCAATAGATGCTTTTATGGTCTGTGGAGCTATTTAAGATCAAATTTATTTAAAAGGAAATCTAAACTACTAATTTATAAATGACTAATTAGATCCATTCTCACGTAACCTTTAGAATCTTGGATTATGATACAAACTGATAAATATACTCTTGGTGTCTAAGAGGTATATTCGGAGAAATTCAAGTTGATGGCATTGGGCACGGACGCTCAAATTTAGAACTCTACCGTGCATTCATAGAACCGGATATTGCCAAATATATTAAAACACAAGGAATTGAATGGTCTGGCTGTGTAATTAGAACGAACAAAGAATGTTCAACACAGTAAATTTTTTAGGTCAAGCCCACTAGCACAAGAACTGGAGGTCGATCCAACCTCAGATGGGCTGACGGCCTTGAAAGGGACTTCGTTATCCTAAGAGTGAATAATTGGAAGACCATGGCCAAAAAAAGTGAGGCATGTAGGAAAATTCTTGAAAAGGCCAAAGCCCACCTGGAGCTATAGCACCATTGAAGGAGATAAATATTTCCTGAAAGATAATTTTCACTTTCTAAATTAAATTTTAAAAAAGGGATTCGATTAAAAGAGTAATATATTTTAGAACAATTAAAAACAATTAAAAAGCAATGCTCACTTATTTATGTTTTTCCTATTTGATGCTGAAAATCGTCGCATTCTTTTTCATGACCCAAAATGCTTCACATGCAAACTTTCACCAAGCGTCCTCCCACCAGGTGAAGTGAAATTCCTCAATTTCTACTCTGTCCCTTACCTGTGGAAAGAGAGGTCATACCGGAAACGCTCCCGTGAGGCATAACTCCCCCTGAGGGGTAGCTGACGATATTCCGGTGGCCGCAATCGAGGCCAACCCCTTCATCCACCCCACCCCCGCAAAACGTTCCACCGTGCGTGAACGACATACGCAGCCCCTCATTAGAAAAGCTGGAGGGACGATGACTGTTTGATTTGGATAATAACGCTTGCAATAATGAAAGGGAGCGTGTTGCTTTCAAGGGGACGGGGGAAAGGTTCTTTTTTAGAACAATGCCATGAAAGTGGGTTTTGTGTGTCATGTACCGATTTATTATTCCAACTTTATTTGGGCTGCGCTTTCGGCTTGTGTCTTTCTCTTGTAAAGAAACCTTCTGTGTAATTTCTATTCTATTTGATGAATGAGAAAAGAACGTGTTCATTGTCTTACTGTAAAGACAAAATTTGAACCCTTGTTGTCCTACTGGGAAAAGTAAATACAGTCAAATGTTATCTTTTGTATGGGTTTACATAAGGAGGAACCCCACACAAGTTCAATTTAATAAGTAAGGATTTCTCTAAGAAGGATAGTCGATAAATGCATGCATAAAACCTACCTTAAGGCAATTGCATACAAGAACCAAACTACATTGCTAAGAAATAGAACAAATAAGGAATGAAAGCAGTATTTAAAAAAGACGAGTTCTATTGAATTTTTTTTAAAGTATGTGTCATTTTGTTATTTATTTAAGCATATTATTGTCTAATTTTGATTATCTTTGTTAAATAAAAGCATGAATTTAGGTATATCCGACGTTTAGAATATGCGTTTGGTGTATACAGTTTCGTTATATATAATTGATAGCTTTGTTTTATTATACTGATACATTCTAAAAATCTCCCAGAAAAAATGGGATGATCCTTAGTGCTTTTTCCCCTGAGGTTTTTAGTTTTAAAATTTATTATGGGAGGTAAAAACAATGAAATTTTACTTAATATTGAGTTAGTTTGGTTTCATTATTTGAAGTGAGCTGTTAGATAAATGCATTTAAAAGTGAATCGAGCATTATTGGTTAACGACGTGATTAATGTATTATATGTTTATTTGTATACATTTTCATTATTTTTGTTTGCTTGCTTTTTAAAAGCTTTTCTGTCTTTAAAACTGCTACAATATTTCATTTGTCGTGAGATCCCGCTCGCTAAAGTGTAAAGGTTCACAGGATGTGACATTTTCTTAAAATATGCCTTTTCTAATAACTATCTAAATTCGATTTAAACCATAGGAGTACGTTAATTTAAATAGTAAGCTAAATATTTAAAATCTAAAAATACTTATTAACGGATGAACCTCAACAATAATGCTAGTTCTAGAATGGCCCGTCGAATCCTTTCAACTTGAACCACAGTGATTTACAATATGAATTTCTTAGTTTCGATATGACAACCACCACCATCGCATACTTTCTTCTTCACGCGACTTTAAATAGTAACCCTCATTAACATAAATCAAGGTCTCTTTTCAGAAAGAGATTTCATTTATAATCATACAACGTCATAAAAAGTATTTACCCTTAAAGTTGTTTTCGGTTGATGTTAAAGAATCGGATCCGAATTTGGAACATTTTTTCAGATATAAAAGAAATGAAAAATTAATGTGATATTCTGGCTTCACTATCCTTTAGAGAGCAGCTTTTTTTATCCTGCTTCCCATTTTTAACCGAGTTGATTCATTTTTTCTGGTATAAAATGGGTTTCGCATTTTTTATCCTATACCGTAATATTAAATGGGTTTTGCTTTCACGTATGAAGACAAAAAAGAAAGTATTCACGGAATATTATGAAATTTTTAAAAACACTATATTGTTAACAGAGGTACGAGTTATAATGTAAATTTCCATGGAAACTGGGTCGTTTTTCTGTCTGAAAATGTGCTTCGCGTTTAGCTAGAGTTCTCGTACTTTTACAGAAGACAACCTTAAGGATTAGTAAAAATCGCGAATAAAACCCATTACACGTTGTCGAAAAATTGATGGTACGATATTCTAGATTTTTATAAAAATGAAGAATTAGAGAGTTATGGGCTACATCGAACAGTTTAAAAAAAGACATTAGTCTTAAGTGGAGAGCAAACTGAATCACTGATTCGTTGTTTATCACGTCCCACTTCAAAACAAAACGAGGCTATCGGAGACAGACCTCCCTATTTTGGAATTCATGCAAGTGGCTAGAATGACAGCTGAGTAGGCACCCCACTCTCCAAACTTGCCTTGTTACGCCAGAGGGATGAGTTTGGAGGACAAGTTTAATGTACATAAACCTCTCTACAGAATAAGTCTTTAATTGCATCAGAGTTCGATCCTGTGACTCTAAAAAAGCAACGCCAACCACGAGTTCGCAACCAAAACCACTTGGCTGCTGGCGACACTCAAACTTAATCACATTATACAATTTAGTTTTGAAAACCTAGCGAAATAATTTGTAACTGATTACATGTAGAGAAAAGAATGGAGAATCTCTGAAGCAACTATGACGATTAACATTGTAATGAGTGTTCATTTTCAGTCACAATAATTATTTCTTATACTAGCTGCATGACCCGGCGTTGCAGGGGCTTTTTCGAGCGTATAATTTTTGCCCATCGAAATTACCTCTTACCGTCTCGTATTCAGTACTTCTTGGTTTGTGTGTATATTTCTATATTTTGTTCTTAAAATTCCCTTTTTAGAAATTTCTTCTACGTCTTTGACACGTCGGACGGGTCTGTTTCCATTCTGCTTATTTCGGCATTGCACGGGCTTTTTTCAAGAGTATAGCTTTATTCCCAGCGGAAATTTTCCATTTCCTTCTGAATGCCAGTACTTCTGGGTGTCTGTGTATACGAAATGTGTGCGATTTCTATATTTACGCTATTAAATCTCCCTTTTCTGAAATGTCTTCAATTTCTCTTCCTTGACTGACAGGTTTCTGTTTTCTCATCTTAGCCCGGCGTTTCACGAACATTTTCAAGTATATAACTTTTTTCCCGGAGGGATATAATAAGAAATAAGAGTAAAAAAAAATGAATAAAATAATTCTTTGTAAGGAAAGAAACATGCTCATGCATTCATGTAATATAATTCATCTCTTGATCAGAAGTAATTCGTAGGCAGTGGCGCCCACAAGGAGGTGGGGGGCCCGGATCCGGACCCCTCTCCAAACCCATTGTTTTTTTCGATTGATTATAATCCTATGTATATAGTATGTAAAATTTAAGTAAGTTTTTATTAATAATTAATTTGTATTACATAATGCTAATTATTTATTCAATAATTAATTTTTTAATATTTTTTTTGTACCCGAAAATCGACAAAATCAAAAGAATATGTTGGGTGGGGTATTGGAGCATAATACGAGAATGGTTGACTTTCGACCCTGGATTCCCCTTCAAAAATTCCCGTGTGCACCCGTAACACATCACAGAAACGGAAATCACCAAAAAATCAGCTTTTGAGTAATATCTCGATATGTTGAATAATAATTTTTTTATGTGTACACATATATCATTACGAAACTACTAACTGTTTATAATTCATGTTCATCAAAATTTCATCCATATACCTTAATGGTATAGCACTAATGGCTTCTTTGCCTAAAAACAACTCACTTCAGTTGTTTAGAAACAATAATTGACTGAAAACTAAGACAAAAATTGTAGTTGCTCTAAAATGAAGCAATACGCTTTATTCCACTGACAATTTCATCAGTTTTAGAAAAAGAAAGAAAACGAAAAAAAAATGCGACTAATATCTGAAGCATTTCAGAAAGTTATCGATTAACGCTGCGTGCAACGTCAACAACAGACATTTGCTACAGAATATGCTCAAGAAAACTGGAAAAAAATGTTTGCATTTTGCAGGAAACGTTATAAAACACGCGATAATTCAATTTGGGTGAAAGTGTAGGGCTGATAAATAAATTAAAAAAAAATAGGGAAATAAGCTTTGCTTGCAAAATAACATATCTGGGTGATTCTCGGTAAATTATACTGCATTAAAAGGGAAATATGACGTCTTAAGAAAAAATTGATCATCGAAAAAATCGCATTTCCTTGAAGACTCTGAAAATTGTGTACAGCCATATTTAAAAATTAGAAGTTTAATTTTCATGCAAACCTCAAACTTAATAATAATTCATTTAAAAAAAGCTTTCTATTTAACTGTATTAGACCAAATATATATTTTTTTTCGTACCAAAGCACAATTGTCAAATATTTCCATTTCACCAGCCATATTTTCTTCCTTCTTGTATAGATTCGAATAACATCACTCAGATTTATTTAAAAAGTGTAATATAAATCATACTGCAATTAATTTTTAAGAAGTGAAAATAGCTTTTTTTTTCTTTCCTTTTTCAGAGGCAGTGTGTTGATTTCGTATAAAAAAAAATTGTAGTAAATAAATAGAGGTAGGCGTGAGAATAAATTGAAGGAAATGTACAAATAGATATGAAATCTTGGAAAGTGTTTAAATTTTTCAATTTAAATGAATGTATATGAAGAATTTCATCTCATGAATTTTAAAAAGGGGTCTGAAAACCTTTATGTCGTGACTTAAATATGATAAGTATTGCCCCCATTTTATTACTTGTTTACTTTCATCATTCGGTACCTTCAAAGGCTCTGTTGTCTGAAGTATCCAATAAGACAAGTTCTTGATTTTTTCTAAGTTGATTTGTACAATTGAATTCCAGTACAGCTTTTTCCTGTGTTTTTCCTCTTATTTCAACATTATATATCGCTAAAATAGATATACAGTCGGATTCCTATTTAACGAATTCATTGGGACTGAAAATTTTGTTCGTTAAATTGGGGTTGTTCGTTATATCAGGGTTCAAACAAAATACAAATTTTTGTACACTTACCTTTTGGAAATTCTATAATAAGTAACTATACAAAAAAATATCCAGAAACTACACTCTTTTTATTCAACAGCAAATTGTAAATTTTAAAATATTGAATAATAGATGTTTGAAAATCTTTTGATTCCTGACTCAAAAGAGTTCTTTTTTCAATTCAATGCAAATACTGAGATATTTGCATCCTGCTGCATGAGGTATATTTTCACAGTTTCCAAACAATGTAAAGCATTAGAAAATATAACAGTTTTGATAAGAGTTTCATTATCCATTTCTGCATCAGAATCGCTATTCAGGGGCTCCGACAAATCAACAATTTCCTGAACTTCAGTTGCACAGCTCTAGGCAGTCCACACATCATCAAATTTAATATAATCATTAAAATATCCTCTGCGTTGTGGAGTTGGAGGAAATAAGAAAGGATTTATCTGCACCTGTAATGTCTCATAACGCTCTGCACCCTTGGCCGTCGAAATTGTCTACTTACAAGAAAAGTATTTTTTCTGTTCCTAACAACATAAAAAAATATCACTTAAGAAAACCAATTTTTTCTAATACTAAACAAAATTTTTCAACATTTGAAATAATTATTTGAAAATAATTCAATTTTTTGTAGCGCAAGCTAATAAAAAAAAATTTCGAATGTTGAAATAATGCGTTTATTCGGGGTTTATTATTCGTTAAATAAGGATTTTTATCTTCATTTGAATCGGGGAAAGAGAAAAATTCGTTAAACCACGAAATTCGTCAAATAGAAAGAGAGAGAGGTTCGCTAAATCGATCTGACTATATTTATTACATATAACAGCTTTCTAGTGTCCTTCGTCTTGATCAATAGAAAACTATACATCTTCATGTAACTCAGATGATACACTTCGAAAAATTACAGAAGGTTGGTCAAGAGCGTAATTCCCGACGAAGTTCGAATGAATCCTGAGTTAGAGTCTAAAATCTATTGAACATCTGGCGTGAAGGATGATGAGTAATAACAAATCTTCTACAATATAATTTCATTCATTACTACACTAAGTACGATTGCGAAATCTAATTTCTATAAACCTCGGCATCTGTTTTTCGCTTTGTGAAAAAGAACGTGTGTAAGTTGAGGCACAGCCAGGCTGGACATCCAGAGAAGTAACGAAAGTGATTGTCGATTGTCAAGTTGAATTTAATTTTGTGTCATTTTCTCTTGGAATATTT
>BMAV01015470.1:486592-514419 GCA_019973955.1 Trichonephila inaurata madagascariensis
TATTAATCCATTCAAAGTAGGAATTAACTTTAAAACTCTTTTTTTTTTATATACTACTTGTCTTTTAAATATGGATTTGGTTGCTGTACGAATCTTTGATTGCCCTCTTTGTCTTATGATATTTCACTACCAATTTAATACCCCGAAATCAATGTACTAGTCCATTTTGCAGTCTAAAAATACCCACGGCTGTGTAGAATAAACAAATAAGACGACGTTTAAGTTTGCATCAGGAATTTAATGGAAGGTTAAATATAATAAGCATAATCCAAGTTTTATATCTTATTAGTGATATATTACACAGGCGTACGAAATTTAAGATTTTGCAAAATACAAAAGAAGCTTTCGGTGATTTTTAAGTAATTTTTTGTGTTGATTTCTAAAATGGCCTCCATTTTTTCCCATCACGTCAGTAATTTTTGTAAACTCGATATCGATATTTTTGCAAAATTCTTATTTGAAAAGGAATTCTCTCGAAAAAAATTAGCGTATATCATCTGGCAACTGTAGTTTTTATCCAGTTAAATCTAAGTAAATATCGATTCTTGATAAAGTAAATTGATTCTTCAGTACATAGATGAAAGCCACTGTCGCCAGATCTCCCGAGTTGCTTCTGGTTGAGAGAAAAACAAGAAGTTTCATTGAAGTTTAAACTTTTTAATCAAATTATGGTGCTATTTCTAGAAAAAATCATCAACATACTATTTTAATTATCTTTTATTCAGGTAATTTATTTAAAATAAGCGATTGACCAAGAGAAGCAATTATTATGCCAGTGTACATGAAAGTTTGAAACAAATTTTAAACTCCCTTAAAAGCAAAAAGAAAAAAGAAAAGTTTCTATTTAAATATGTACTCTTTTTCCTTTAAAACTGCTTTTTGAAGTTCTTCTTTTATGTTCAACCTCAGGACTTTTTGGTATTAACATCCAACAGTAGTCGGTGAGCATGTTTTTGTCCCAACTTCTTTGACATTTGTGCTCCATATCTTTAATGTCTTGGTGGAACCTTTCACCCTGTTCTTCACTGACTTGTCCTAAATTTTCGGGGCCATGGTAGCCTAGTGGTCAAGGTATCGGATCGTGCCTGGCTTGTCACGAGTTCGAGCCCAGTACCACTGAAGACCCTCCATGTAGGGGAGCAATGCACGTTAAATCTGTCGAGAGCTCAAACGTCCTCCCGTTGGTGTGGTGTGCTAGTTAGGAGAGGGGGTGCCAGCTCAGGTGTCGTTCCTCGTCACTTCACCATGGTTCAAAATTACGAGGTCCGTTGCCAAAAGCCCTCGTGTAGCTGAACAGAGCGACGTTAATATTCACTCACTTACCTAAATTTTCGGGGGGAATGCATTGACATCAACCAACGCAAGCTTCTTTTTCCTTTGTTGTCATGGTATCTCAAATTCTTTATCCCTTATAAACGTGCGGATATCTGAACCAACAAAGATCTCCTCTTACTCAACTTGACTTCGAATAAACCAGGAAACTTTTTGCAAAAAGGTGTTTGAAACAATCACCATCTTCTGAAATAGCTTTGGCAAACTGCTTCATTACATCTAACTTTGGTTTAAAGTTTTCTTTTCAGCCGTTCTGCCTTAACCCAGTGTTGAATATTATTACAGCCACCTCATTCATAAATGAAACATGGGGACTTTGTATATTTGCCTTTGTATACTTGATTAAGAAGCATGAAGATAACTTTCAAATCACCGCAAATGGTCCAACCGTGGTCGGCATACTTTATTTTGTTGAAGACAAGAGTCTGGTTTTCATAGTGTTTCTTTAAATGCGCCAAATGTCCAACTGGTACAGATACATACTGGCTTCCTTGATAAACAAAGACAGCCGTAAGGCACTTTTTCGATGAACCTATAAACTACCTCCATTTATTTTAATTGTAGGTGATGTTAAATTTGCTCATAAATCCGGGAACACATCTGAACACTAGACCAGAGAGAGATTCTCGACTTCCTCAAAGTATACTTAACAAATTCTTTTTCTCGATTCTCATACCAATAAAAAAAAGGAGTCCCATTTCATCAATAAGTTTTTTTTTTTCCCTTTCGATCTGGAGCCTAACAATTCAGTTGCTCCTTTGGAAAGGCCCTCTAGTCAGATCATTAAATTCAACCTGATAGAAGGTCTGGGGTGAATCGGCCCCTGAGAGCTTATGTTTGGTATCAGAGGCTTGAAATCATGGCCGAACTATTGGTAGAGAGAGATTGTGGTGGAAATGTGTCACAGAGAACACAGAAATTCTGTGTGCTGTCTTTTTTAAATCATCAATACCACCAAGATGGAAGCATTGCATGTTAACTTCATTTTTCATTGACTGGTTATAATACAGTTTAGAATAAAGAAATTGAAAATAACATTCTAAAATAATTCGCATGTATTAATCATTAGACAAATATTTAAATTGTTTTTATTTACATGTAGAGAATGGGATATACATATATGTAATAATTCTCAGTACTTAAATCTTTAATAGCTTTTGATTTATCTATAGTCCAGTCCTTCAAGACAACCGTTTAATTATTTTCACTCGGTACCCGCCTAATGGGAAATTTTGGAACTGCATCCCCCCTCCCCCCAAAAAATTATGTGATTTCCCGCTAGGTGTAAATATCGAGATCACTGGAAAATCCCGCCTCTTCTGTCTTTGTCCTTTCACCATGTAATCGACTGCAGCGCATAGTATATAGTTTCCTTTGTTCTGTGTTTTGCTCTTTTTATTATGTTGGAACGCTTTATTTTAAATGTCGAATAAACCAGATTTACTCTATATATTTCAAAGGACTGCCTTCTCTATAACATAAATATAGAACATCAACCATCATAAATAATGATCCTTGTTAGGAATCCTTCACACTCGCCAAATTGTGATACTTTAATATAATATAATATATATATATATTTAAATATATATAATTTAATCACAACTTAATAATCAATTAAAAAATTGAAATTATATGAATCTTATAATTCAAAATGTCAATGGCGAATATAGAAGATAAAATTCCAACGTTTTCAAACAAAATTAAAAAATTATAAAATAAAAATTTATAAAATATGCAAGTGCAACCTCGGACTTAGGACCGATAAGTGGGGTTAAACTAGTTTGATGGCGCCAACCTTCCCCCTATTGCAACTTGGTAAGTTAATCGGAAAATATCCAATTCTCAAAAATTTAAAAATTAAAAAATTAAAATTAAACCATTAAACTTGAAAAATTAAACTATTCGCCATCGCATTCTGAAAGTGAGATATTATAACATTAAAATATTAAATTTCTAAGACAATTAAGTGCATAATATAAGTGAACCCTCGAATACCAAAGATGACGCACTCATCTTTAAAATAGTTGTATAGGTAGAAAAAAATGTCTAAAATCCGAAAGTTCAAATTAAAAACTCAGTATGTTCACAAATGAATAGCGTAAATCATTAAAAACTCACCAAAGAGCATCCTATCAATAATTCAATTCACAATTTTTGAACGATTTTTCTCTCATATATATATGTGTGTGCGTGTGTGTGCGCGTGTGCGTGTGCGTGTGCGTGCGTGTGTGTGTGTGTGGTGTGGTGTGTGTGTGTTTGAAGTACTGTAGTAGCGTTGACCGGTGTTGGTTTGTTGTCATATCTGGTTTATTAATGAAGTCTTCAGAATTGAGTTTTATCTTTTATTTTGAAGCACACATAGCGTAACTGGTCAATCACTTTATATGTTGACTTCTATTTGTTAAAAGACACGTAAGCAGACACATGTAACAGAAGCGACATCTTGACGGACACAACACAAACACAACGAGATGCTGTTATTTACCTTCTTACATGATGACGGCAAGCAGACAAAGCGAGCGATTACACAACATTTTTGCTTTTATACCAGCAGTGCAGGCTCGGGATTATTACGTAATGGTAGTTCTGATTGGATAGAATGGGAGGAACAGGGATTTCGGACTAGCCGATTATGATTAAGATTACAATGTTATTTTTAAACTAAAGAATTAAAGTTATATTTTAAATATTAGTACAAAGAGTTAAAAAAAAAAAGGATACTAGAGGGAATTATTACATATATATATATAAATGATTGAAAATTATTAGCCCAATAATAGAGATAGTATTAGGGATTACTCGTCTTTTTTGACGATTGTTCTCAGAATCATTAATTTGATGCTTGTTAGAGTTTAGAATTTCGCTTCAAAATGACTCCCCAAGGAACGACAGAAGAAAACACGGCACAAAGAACGAGCGAGCGAGATTAGTTCGGGGTGTACGAGTAAAATCTCCGTTACCCAAATTTCCGATCCATATATTTCCACTCTTTTCTTCTGTCTTGAATAGGTTTGCGTCAGTCTCTGACGTCACTCCATCGGGCTGACCAATCGAAGAATTCTTCGCAATGAATGTACGGGCGAGTCTCCATCTTGCCTCCCATTGGTCGCGAGAAAAAAGAAGAATCGATAAACGTCATTTTTCGTGTTTTCTTTTCTTTTTTTGAAAAAAAAAAGAAGAAAGAAATGAGCAGGTATGCGAGGGACAAAATAACAGGCTCGAGTTTCGAAAAGTTCCTGAAATGATAATTATTTTTCGGGAGAAGAGGAAGTTTAAGTTTCCGGTTTTACGAACATGATTGCTTTGTTAATTGCGATTAGAATGAATAAGAGTGAATATAATTTATTGTTCCTTTATGTGAGCCCCTTTCCATAAAGCAGGAGCGGGGAGAGTTGATATGCTAATAAATGAAACGGATTGAGTCATCACAGGGGATATAAGTCATCTTTTTTCATTTCTAACAGCTCTGTATTGATTGATGGGGTTGGCAAAAAAGAGGGCAGTTGCATCAAACATTAGTTTACTCAATATGTAATGCAATGTTTAAGGTGGGAGGAAGAAATTATGTTGGTTACATCGACCTGTTTATTTAAAGCAACGCGCCATGTTACAGGACGAACATTGTAATTGTTTCTAACGCTATTTTTTCACTCGTCTGAAAAATTAGAACATGTTATTACACGGATAAAAACACATCACTCTACAAGGTTAATCGATAAAAAACTGACATTAAGGTTACCTACTACGCTAGGAACCGTGATTTCGCGAAAGCGTATAAATCATGCTTGTGTAAAGTGCGTCCCAAATGACTTTAAAATGCAGCCCAAACGCAAATTATGAAAATATTTAAATTTATAGATTTTTATTAAAAAAATAAATGTTCGCAATATTTTTTATATATATATATTTAAGATTTAGGTTTTTAGAAGACTTCACAGAGCGGTTGATTAATTTAAATTTGAGACTTCAAGGAAAAGTCAATTTATTAGTAATATGTTCCATATAATAACAACGTTTGAAAGAAAGTTGAAATTGTGGCACAATCAAATAAAAGTAAAAGATTTGACACATTTCAGAGCTTTGGCTGCACATAAACCTGCGAGTTGTACAAAATATGCTGCATTATTTTTTTTAATTCGAGAGTATGAAAGTAGATTTTAAAATTTTCGAGAAAATGGAGAGTATTTCAACATATTTTCTACCTCATTTTCTCTATAAATTAATAAATTACCTACAAATCTTCAAATGGAATGCATTGAACTGTAAAATGACATTCAACTGAAAGAAAAACTTGGGAACGTTTCTTTTCTGGAATTTTATTAAGATTACCTACTCCACACGATAAATATTCTAATTTTCCCAATCATGTTTTATTAATGCCTTCAGCTTTTGGCAGTACTTTGTGAACAATTTTCAAGAATGAAGCATACAAAAAACAAAAATAGGACAAAGATCACCGACAAACATCTTCAAAGTGCATTAAGAATTGCAACCTCGTCTATTGCACTCTATATCGATTTGTTTGTTCAACAAAAGCAACTTCATTCATATCATTAATTTGAATTTTTTCCCCATCTTTGAAATCCAAATTAAATGAAACGAAATTTTTTTATAAATTTAAAATAAATATGTACCTATGAATTTCTAATTCAAATTTTAAAAAAAATTATAACAAAAAGAAGTTAGTTTATTTTAATAGAACAACATAGAGTTAATTTTTATTTCAAGTTGTTAAAATAATACTGTATATGTGTCCCAACAAATTTTTTTTTCTTTTGCAATGTGGCCCTCAAATGATCATTGACGCACATGGTATATATGAATATATTTTTTTATGTTTAGTGTAATTTGAATTATAGAATATACATATGAAATTGTTTTAAGAACATTATTACAAGGAAAAAAAATATTTTTAAGTACAATTTTCTAGTAAAAAAAAAATTAGGAAGAATGTCATATTTTCAAAACGATCTCCTTTGATGAAAAATGTTTCTTTAATAGCAATATTTTGCTTATATGTATAGTTGAAACTTCTGTAAAGATCGCAAACTAGGACTTTTTGAAATATATAATTTTGAAGTGTGGATTTATTGCTATTTTAATATATCAGAGTGAAGAAGTTTTTTTAATTGTTTATTATTTGAATCGATTGTAATTTTAAAAATATGAATTTTAAAAAACTCCTAGTTCAGACTGTGTAGAAAAGTCTTAGCTAGAACGGGAAAATATTATTATTATTATTATAGAAGCATTTTCCATAAAAGGAGAATATTTTGAATATATATATCAGTGGCGTACACAGGAATTTTTCGAGAGGGGAGGTGGGGTCCAGGGTCGGATATATATATATATATATATATTGCCTAAAAATTGCATTTAATTAATTTTATACTGTAAAAATATTTTTGAAACAATTTTATATGTTTATTTTATTCCAAGCAAAAACTAAATATACAAAATTCTATTCATTTATATTCTTTTGCAAAATCACGGTTCCAAATGTAGTCGGATACCTTAAATCATTTTAATGTTTTAGTCTGTTAATTAAATTGTTTTAATGTAGACTCTTCACAAAAATAATGTGTGCTTTCAAAATACAAACTATTTCTATAAGGAAAAAACAGTACAACAGCTTAAACTGAAATGTACTTGACTGGAAGAAGAATACTGTGAAAATATTTAGTTATTGAAGATGCGAAATTTATCCAGAGACTACCATAAAAGGAAATAGAAAGTGTTACTACAATTGAACAGTATTCATTGGAGGGTATGATAAGAAACGGTTCCATTCCATCTGTATTATTTGTTCTAAAAATCATCTTTGATTTCTCTTTTTTAAAATGGAACACGAAGACTAGAAAATACGATCTGCTTTTTTCCCGCCAGAGAGGAAAAACGAAAAAGATTTTAAAAAACCCAGTTGTGTTGAAATTATTACAAAAATAAGTTATTTTCATTTCAGAAAGAAGATGACACATAAAGTACTCTTTACAATCTCCCAAATTACTTAGGGAATATATTTAAGCACGCTACGCACAGTTTTCGCTTTTTTTCATTTAACCCGTTCAGGACCATGATCACACATATGTGATCACGCGTTTCTCCCTCTACGGCCCGCGGTATCATAAATGTGATTGAGCTTTCCCTCCTCGCAGGCCCATGATCACACCGGTGTGATTAGAGCTAGGAAGGTTTTTATATTAATTTTTACAAGCACTAGATGGCGATTAAAAACCGTTTTATTTGTTTTTGTTGTTGTTTTTTCGAATAATGTTTCATAAAACTTTGAACTTCAATATGTGCTTTCGGCTCCAAGCTTTTTTTTAATTAGATCCGAGATATTTCTGGTTATAAACAACTGCACATGTTTATTTTTCGAGAGAATCGGACATTTAGAGATTCGTGATCTATTGCTCTATGGATTTCTGTTTATATTTTGAATAAGTTGGTTTAATTTTCTAATATTTTCTATATTCGTATTTAAATGTATGGGATTTTTGTCAATTTTTTTTAAAAAGTGTATGTATGTATTTTTTTTTATTAAAATGAATACATTTTCTATAAAATTCGCAATTGTCTTTTTAAATATAGCGAAAATTTTTGTACTCCATACTCAGATATTATCAATGATAGTAAATTGTTTTAGCGTATTTGATTGCATTTAAAACTTTATATGCATTGTTAAAGGAAATTAGGCTTAGCAGGGAAATTCGACCGGCCCCGTGCGTGCGTATCCTCTCCGAACGTACGGGCCTGGGGAAGCGCTCCTTTCTCCTTCGGCTGGTCCTGAAAGGGTTAAAAGCGTTTTTATACCTTAAAAATTAAAACAACTTTGATTTAAAAATATATTTCTTATCCATAATTTATTTACATGTTATTCATTCACTAGAATTAAACTCGATATCTTTTTAAATACTCAGAAATGGCAAATGGGAAATTTGCATTCGAAAGCGCACTCCTACCGATGTTAATATTAGAATTACGATTTTATGTATTTGTTAGAGAAATGTTAAGGGAAACATTAGTTTACTGACTTTCTTACTAAAACAATTGATTAAAAATTAAACAACTTTTAAGCAATTGACTATCTGGTGTTAAAAAAATAACAATATAACAATATATTATTTATATTTATAAATTACAAATGTTATTTATATTAAATAATAATATAAATAACACTAACTATTTTCAAAGGATATAGAAAAAAGTCCTTCCTATCAGGAATCTTGGAGAAGTTTGGAGAGTGGGGTACAGGTCAGGTGTCGTCCTCCTCATGGTTCGAAATGGCGAGGTCTGTCACCAATAGCCTTCATGAGGCTTTGAAATACATTGTTTATATGCTTAGCTGAAACTGAGTTCGCAAGATTTCAACGTATATATCAACTATTCATTCCTTTATCTTATCTTTCATATTTTTCATTGTTGTTTTAAAGAAATAAATCTATGAAATAATAAGTAATTTTATTAACTGAAATAATAAGTAACTGCGTACATTTGTCCTCCTTTACTTTATCCAAAGGATTATTCAAGTCAGAAAAGTGCTTAATTTTCCTTTTCTTTCTTTCTTTATTTCAATTAGCAGAAAAATTAGAAAACAATGCAAATAACTGATTGTATAAAATAATATTTATACACCAAATTCAACCAATTGTTTTCGAGATACATAACTTAATTAACAAGCCTATATCATTATATTGAAAAAGAAATGTCAATCGTTCATTTGAATTTTTGCTAAGCTGCTTATGGTTTTATATCTGTTCAAAAAGGCATTTAAGAGATTAAAAAGAAATTAATTATTTTTTTCCATTAGGACTGTGGATTGGTACTTTTACCATTGCAGACCTAGTACATCCCCCACGAGTTGGTATCACTTTTTAGTGTGGCACCCTATAGGCGATACCAATTGCCACAAGTAATTTTGTCACCCAGTTTCCTCTACAGAGTTAGGCACCTGAGCTCTGACAATGCGAACTTGTTCTAAGAATTTAATTTTTCCCGAGAGCATCCAAGCCAAACAGGCATTCAAGGGATTTTTTACATGCCGCATAATCATACGACATGGCCTAAGTTGATTTTCTGCATCATGAAAATCCACCAACTTGGACCGGGGTCGAATCCGCAACCTTAGGTGCAGAAGACTAGAGACAAACCAACTACGCTTCCCAGGCGGTAGAAATTTAACAAATGATTCAATTAAAATTTTTTAAATATAAGATATTAAATTAAAATTGTTAATGTTGCACTGTTTTCTCAACATATTTAAAAGATTACATCCTTTATAGATTTATACTATTAATTTGATGAAGTCATGATATTCACTTAACTTATTTTACTAAAACGCAATATTTAAGAATATACAAAATATGTTAAACTATGAGAAAATAATTCTAGTTTATTTTAAAAGCTAAGTTTTGTGGAATAATTATGTAAAGAAAAGTATTTAAATAAGTTATATTAATTATTGCTGTTTTTTTTAAATAATTTATTTATCACTTTTTTAATTAGAACCAAAAATCTGGCATTAACTACTTTGTACATCACTAATACAGAATCAATTCCTAAGTTTTTATAATGAGTAGAAAATAAAAAATAAATAAAACGTAAAATTTTATTTTAACTTATAAAATTAATTGAATACAATTTTACACAGTTTTTAGTTTCCGATTATGACAAAATTTAAAAATTAGTATTTAAAATAAAATTTACGACTTAAAGGTACGATTTTAAAATTTATAATTCGAAATTTAACTTTTATTTTATACTCATTTTGTTAAGAAGTTGATAGATTTTCATAATTCAAAATTTAAATTTATCATAGTGCTAACAAGGTTAAAATTTGTGAAACAAATATTTTGTGACGTTTATCTAAAATAAAACAGAAACTTCACTTTAAAAAATGTACAGGCTATAATTCGAACTAAACTCTCTTGTTCAACGAAAAACTTTTATAATTATTCTTCCAGCAATGAGCATCGCTAATATAAGCAGGCACGTTCAAACCGGATTGGACGCAAAGGATGAGATGCTCTCTTTCCTCATTGGAGAGGGAAAGAAGGAGTCCCGGATGTAGACGCATTCAAAGATGAGCCAATCGATGCGGTTGCCTTCAAGGAAAGAGGACCTATAGTAGGTCACTCGTAGATGATGCTTGCGAGAAAAAGTACAGCTATCAGAAGTTGGAAATTATGCCATGTTTGACAAATAGCCAAAAAAATTCATTGATGATTTTTATGAAAAAGAGAAAGAAAGAAATGACAGTTGACGTAAAATGCTTTCTCAGATATAATGTGGTTTTTCATCTTATTTTTCGAACAATTTAAAATGATTTCATCTAACAGTTTCAATATATGTATTATGCCATCATAAAGTATATAATACATTTATTTTATAGAATAACTATATATATAGGTATTTCGTGAAATAACTGGACAAGTCATTTAAAGTATATAATAGATGAAAAATTTCATACTTTACCTAGTTATTCTGTGAAATGACTAGTTATTCTATATAATAATTAACGATAGACCATTAAAGTGAAAAATAAACAATTTCAAAGTTATTTTACAAATTAATTGATCATAAATAGCTGAAATCTCTTGAAAAATATATTTTAACTCAATTATGGATGATTAATTGATAAATAATAAGGAAAAGTAGATGATATAATTGTACACATTAGTTTAACAGAAAGGAAATTAAAGAACATGTTGCAGAAATAGTTATATTTAAATATAATCAAAAAGATACGACTTGGAAGAAAAACAGTTGCTTCATAATAACATTGTGTAAACTTTTTCAAACAAAAGTGTAAGAGTACATTAATTTAAATTTTTTAAAATACCTTTATTTTACTTTTCATCAATTAGTAGAGCAAGAATTGCTGTGATGACACTTTGAACTGCATCGCATATTATTTTTGAAATAAACACACTTTTTTTACTATTGCACACGCAAGCACTTTTAAATCTTTGTCCAGAGAGCCACAACTTTGAGTGGTTGCAACATATCGAAGCGTTGTGTCAATATTCGGAGCTTCTTCGATGGAAATTAATTCTCGTTCACATATACTGAACTGTGATCAAGAATACAATAGTTCAATTCGGCTATCTTTTGTTCCTAATCGGAAAAAAACCCTTCCCTTTCGAGAGCTGTATTTCATACTTTAACGATCAAGTATTCTAGAAAATACCTAGTTAAGTCGTAGTATTCAATAATTTTATATTCTAGTTATTCTGTGAAATAACGCGGATTTCCACTCTTTATCCGTAATATGTATACATATATTAATAATTTATTTCAGCATATTTTTATTGTGTGATTGAATTATCAAAACATATTTTACATATATGTTTATAAATTCAAAAAGTGTAATACATTATTTTCGAATTTTGATAATCAGAATTTACAAGTTTTCTTATTCTTGTAAAAATTTTAATCTGCTAACTGAGAAGCATAACTCACTGAAAAAGGACTTTTAATCTAAAGTATTTCATAAATAGTCAAGTTATTTATTTACGTAAATTAAATGTATCGATAAAATGTGCTTTGTTGTTTAAATCAATTTAGAACTACGAAGGTATTGATTTTATTTATTTTTGCGGTGAAAAATCCTTCAAATATTCTTTTCTTTCTGCAATAATGATTGATTGATTGAATATTAACGTCGCACTGTTCAGCTACACGAGGGCTTTGGGCCACCGTCTTTCTGCACTAAAAGTTCTTTTAAATACAGGAACGGTAACTGTAACTGAGGAAAACTTTATGCTCGGAAACAGCGTAACTTCTTAATATAACGCGTCTCTTTCTTCACTTCTTAATATAAAAAAAAAATTGAAAGAAGCCTGATATCACAATATTGAAACCCAACTCACTCTTGAAAACTTAATAGTGTTACAGTTGTAATTTTGTATCATGTAACTGTTAGATGAGTTATTAAGTAAGAGAAAATTAAAGAATGAAATTTAGAAAGGAATATCAGATTCATAACGAATATAATCCTGTAGGAGGAATAATGAAAAGAAAAAAATAAAGAGAAAAGAAATTGAACTAATTATGTATAATAATGTGGATGGGTGAAAAAGTATCAAAAGAAAAATTCAAATTAAGCTCAAAGTAATTGGAATGGAGCTTGTTATCGAAGGTAATATGGTATACACAAGGTTTTATGGTATATCCAGTGGCGCACACACTACTTCTGCAGTGGGGTGCAGTGAGTCCCCTGATCAGGATAGCCCTTGATTTTTTTTTCGATTGATGATTATCCTATGTATGCAGTACGTAAAATTTAATAAAGCATTTGTTATTAATAATTAATTTTATTAGTTAATGCTGATAATTTGTTCAATAATTAACTCAATTTTTTCCCGAAATTGGCAAAATCAAAAGAATATGTTAGGCAGCTTGTTAAAGCATAATACGAGAACTGTAGACTTTCAATCCTGGACCTACCCCACTCCATTGAAAAATTCCTGTGTGCGCCACTGGGTATATCTAATGTCGTACAAAGTTGTGTCCCATTAATATATAAGTTAATTTCTAAAGCGATATATTACATTAGATTTTTTCTTGCTAAAATATACCATCTCTGGGAAGGGGGGGATAATTAAGAGTAATTTTTTTTACTCTTAATTGAAATTTGACACAAATGACTTCATGCTTCAGTACCACAAAGAGACATTCAAGTAAATTATTCAGAAATTATTTCGAAAAATAATTGATAAAAAATTAAAATTGCTGTGCATGCTACTCCCATTAGAGGAATTTAATTATATTAAACAGTGGTCTTTAAACTTTGCCGACTCTCGGAAATCTCAGAACTATATGGAGTTTTCAGGGAACACCCTCCTCTTTCTTTTCCATTAGAAAAATATATCTTATTTAAGATCAACACGTTATAGGTAATTTATGCAAATACAATTAAGATGACGATTACCCAAAATTCGCCGTTTTGGTGAAAATTTTCGAAATTTCTTTTATGTTTTTATTTTATAGCCCATACATTTAAGATTCCAAAAACACTCTATTTTTGTCCCTACGATATTTAGAAGCAAAGTTATAGCATAATTAGTATACCGGAAATGGATCCCTACACAAAATATTTTTCAGATATCGAATTGAAGTTTTCAGAAGATGTTTTATTTAGTGTAATGAATCAAAATGTTTAGTGTTATGTGTTACGAATCAAATGGTTAGTGTGTTATGAATCAAAATCTAATCTCTGTGTATATATTTATGTACTTTATTGCTTTTTTATGGAAAAAAATTCATTAATTTTTTAAAAAATCGTGTTTTGCATATAATTTGGCATACTTTAAAAACTTTCAAAAGTATTTCGAATCTTTTAATTCCTAACTCATACAAAGATGTCTTTCACGTACTGTATAAATATTATTTGCATGTATTTATTAGAATTTTGTGTAACTGCAATTTTTCATTAAAATTTCACTAAAAACAATTTTTTGTTATAGTCTACAAAACTCTCCAGAAAACAGCATAAGTTTTACAAAAAAGTCTGAATTAGTTAAAAGTGAAGCTAAAGAGAGCTTGACCTATAAATATGTTTAGTTTAAAAAAAGTACAATTAGTAGAAAAATTTTTTATACTGTATTAAAATCTTTAAATACATTTTCTGAGAAACTGTTTTTCAATTTTTTGCTTCACGGTGAAGTTCACTACAAGATTTCTCTCTCTCTCTCTTTTTGAAATATTAATTTTAAATTTTCAGAAGATATTTATTTAGTTTTATATGTGTTCTAGAATGTTACCTAATCTCTGTGTATATATTTATGTATTTTATTGCACTTTTTGTGAGAAAATAACATTAGTGTTTTGTAAAAAATTGAGTTCCTGCATAAAAAAGGACATTTTTCAAAACCCTTCGAAAGTATTACATATTTTTTAGATCTAAACACAGATAATGGTGTTATTTATGTACTGTATAAATGTTATTCGAATATATTAATTAGAATTTTCAATACAAGGCTTACCGTAACTGAAATTTTTTATTAATATTTCACTCAAAAAATATCCAATATATCCAAAATTATTTTTAATTTTGTGGAATTTGTACTTGAATTCTAAGTTTTATGCTTCATTTCAAATAAAAAAGGGTTTATTTAGTTGAAAAAATATATATTTCAAAAAAAGTGCTCCGAAGGTAATCACATACCTTAAAGAAAAGTATTGCATCTGATATTAATTTCTTATATATTTTTTACAAATTTGAAGTTAATTTTAAAAATGCACTATAAATTATTGAGACTTAAAATCGTCGTTATTTTCCTGTTAAAACTTCTGATTCTTTACTTTGTTTTGACATCGCTGCATATTCAAATAATTACCAAATACTCAATAATTGTCCCTCCAAATTTTGCGTTGGTATCAGAAAATTTTATAGATATATTTAAAAGAACATTTTGCATCGAGTCAAAAAAAGAGGGAAAAAAATCGAATTTCCTCAAAAGAACTAAAATATTTGTATCCTTTGGATTAAAATCTTTTAGTTTCTTAAGTCCCTTCGTGTGACTTATACGAGATTCAAGATTTATTTTATTTACTTTTACTTTATATATAAGAATTCAATCTTTAAAAAAAAAAATTTAATTGTATTAAAATTTTGGAATTTTGGTTAAGCAAAAAGGGCTCACTTGCGCCCTGTAAAAGTTCGAAGGAGATATAATTTTCCGAGGAACCCAAGTTAAAGATCGCTGATGTCGGGTGTTATGACTTTCTAGAAGTGAATTTATTCATTTCTTTGTCCTGAACAGGAAATATATATTTTCATATCAAAAGTATTCTTTTATAAGATTTTTTTTTATGTAACCTTAATCTTAATTCTTTTATTTTTACAGAATAATTTGTTAAATAATTTATACGAAATCATTTTTTTCGAATGATTTCATGTATAATAATGCAACTTTGTGGGAGTGAAATAGAGCCGATGACTCCAATTAATTGAATAATAAAAAATTTATTAATGAACGAGGACGAGCAAATAACTACATGAAGAGAAATCAATGTATATATTTTTACTGTTTAAGTGTGAAATCCGTTATTTTATAGAATAACTAGGTATTTCATGAAATAACTGGACAAATCAGTTAAAGTATAAAAAAATTATTGAATTCTACGATTTAACTAAGTATTCTATAGAATAAAGATTACTTGATCGTTAAAATATGAAATAGCACTCGGAAAGTTCTTTGAACCCATTCTAGCAGCTTTTAATCAGTTTTGAACCTCTTCTAGCTGCTTTGCAATGACGTGTGTGTGTGTGTGTGCTTCATTCCGTTGCTTTTAAACATAGAATTTAGGCGGTGTTTATATGTTAGCGTTTTACATTTTAGATAATTAATAAATATTTTTGCAACCTGTTTTCAAGCAATGACTTCTGCAAAAATGGAAGACTAACCAGTAAATAAAAAATTCAATGCGAAAGATTTGAATCTTTATTAAATAAACTTGGGATAAAGGAACAAAGTATTGCACTTACTTGTGAAAAATTATTAACTTTTATAACAGAAGTAAAAAAAGTGCTAAGACAGCACAGAAAAATGTACCACTTGACAATTGGTTACTTCAGCATTATGATATCTTGAAGTTCCAAGAGTAGAAAAGTTAACAGTGCCAGTAACAGATGTAAAACATATTCTTTTTTTTTTTTTTTTCCCCTCCTTCTTGTTTAACTAATGTTAGCAGTGTGAGCAATAATACATTACATCGACTGCTTTTCCTTATTATTTATCAATTAATTATCCATGATAGGGATAAAATGTATTCTTCGAGAGGTTTTAGCTATTTATGATCAATTAATTTATAAAATAGCTTTAATTTTGTTTATTTTTCACTTTAATGGTCTATCATTAATTACTTTATAGAATAACGAGGTAAAGTGTGAAATTTTTCATCTATTATATACTTTAACTGATTTGTCCAGTTATTTCATGAAATACCCCTAGTTATTTTATGAAATAACTGTATTATATACTTTAACGGCAACATATACACAAAGAAATATTATAGCAAATTATTTACAGTAATGGAAAAAATCTCTTGGTATAAGACAAATAGCTTAAGAATCTAGAACAGTTCCACTGGCAGATTAAGTATCTATGTCTTATCACGCACAAGCAAATTCTGAACTCCACCGAACTTAATATAGCCTCATAGAAATTTCCAGAAGGGGCGACCCCAGTGACTTCTCGAAGGTTTCTTATCAATATAACTTGTTGCCAAATTTGTCATTAAGGGCGAATTCATCACCGATCTTATAACCCTGCTCACATCTTCTAGGGTTGCCATAATCTTGTTCAAGTTAATGCTGGGAAGAGTACTCTTTCCCTGTAAAACTCTTTTTATGACAATTAGTGTATAGTAGCGGGGAAAACAACATACCGTGAGTGAATGAGTGAGTGAATATTAACGTCGCACTGTTCAGCTAGACGAGGGCTTTTGGCGACGGACAACGTAATTTTGAACCACGGTCAAGTGACGTGGATGACACCTGAGCTGGCACCCCCTCTCCTAACTACCACACCACACCAACGGGAGGACGTTTGAGCTCTCAACAGATTTAACGTGCATCGCTACCCTACACGGCGGGTCTTTAGTGATACTGGGCTCGAACTCGAACTGACAAGGCCAGCCACGATCTGATACCTTGACCACTCGGCTACTGCGGCCAACAACATACCGTAAAATCCGGCGTATAACGCGCACTTTGAACACAAAAAATAAGATGTAAATTTAAGGTTGCGCGTTATACACACCGGTATAAAAACGATAGATTTAAAAATAACAAAAGAGTTAAGCGTAAAAAAAATTTTACTTTTACATGTATCTAAACACTGTTTATTTAAAAGAAACGACTTGCCTTATGAACTAATAGAGCTGTAGTTCTAAAATATACTATTTTTTCAAAAATTTGGGATAATACCTCGAATTAATGGCTTCAAAACATAAAAGCATTGTATATTAATATTTCAGATTTCTTCGTTAAAAGGGGGCACGCGTTATACGGCCAATATACCTAAAAAGTAAAAAATTCAGCTTGAAAGTATAGGAGCGCGTTATACGCCGGATTATACAGTTCTTGATTTGTTTCAATAAGAAGACGGAAAAAATGTTTTTAATCAGGGATAAATTGAAACAAAACTAGTCTAATATCGAGTTTTGTTCTTTATTATTTTAACTCTTTAATGCCTCTGTCTTTTACTAAAGTGTTTAGTGAAATTGGCAACAAAATTAAAAAGAAAGTGCTGAAGTAAAATTCGATCGCTTTCTCCATTTACTGTCTGCTTTTTTTTTTATCAACTTTTCTTTTTTATCCTGTGTACTTATCTGTAGATTTCTATGATAATGGATTTAATACTGTTTATTATTCTTTCTTTGTTCCATAATTTCATCAATTTTAATAGCATAGCAAAATTCATAAAAAAAAAATCATTAATATTTCCTACTTCAGGATTAAAACATCTGATGTAGTACATTGATTAATTGCAAGGAAGAGAGGATATTTTTCAGAATTTAACCGTTTGATTAAAGCATTAATATTTTAATTTATTTTGAATCCTTTTAATATAGTTTAATTTCGTGACTAGTATTAAATTCTGATTGCAGGAAAATTTCGTATGCAATCATTTCTGTAATTTATCCGAAATTCATATTTGTCTTCACGCCTAGGATGATTCCATACGTTAAGAAGAATGTCATTTTTAATATAAATACTTAACCCTCTGACCGGAACATCTGTCTCTCAGACGGGGAGGATTTGCTTTGATGTTTGTAGATAACGATGTGGTGTAATTTTTGGGGTGGACTGCCTTGACAACTTCAGTTGGACTCTACCCAGTGAGAGGATCACATGGTGGTACATGGCGATTTTTTTTAAATCACGATATGTGCGATTTTTCTTTTCTATCACCGTCTATCACACAGATATTCCTATAGTTTTTCGTGTTGATATTATTATTTTTAATTAATTTTACATGAATATAAATAAATTTTAATCAGGTTTTAGAAAAATACTAGTCACAATTCTAGTGATAAAAATATACTGTTGTGCTTGATTTAACCCCACACATCTTATTTGAGCCATATTTAATTTCATAAGCTATAAGGACATTTAAAACAGTCCTTAAGATTATAAAATTAAAAAAAAATTTACGTACCCGTCTGTCAGACGGATGTTTCTCAGTGCGGCAAAAAAATTGATGTTCCGGCCAGAGGGTTAAAAATGCTATCTTAGGAAAAATGTGTTCAAAAACAACTGCTTCTTTAGTATATTTTCCATATTAACATGCTTTATGAATTTATAGAAAGAAGTTTATAATCTGTGTACTTGTCTGTAGACGCAAAAACTGCTCCTTATGTTTCAAATCACAACCTTCTTTTCTTAAATTTATGCAATTTAATATTGCCACAAAAAGATTGAAATTTCGAAAAAAAAGGGAAAAAAACGTAATTTTAATTAGAGATTTTAGACTCGAAACAAAACAATTTTTCTATAATAAGGAAAATAACCTAAAGCGTTATAAAAAAAACATTAATGCGAAACCGACAGCAATGATTATTGATAAATGAGTACTCAATAATGAATAATACATTGTGCATTGAAACATTTCAGAACTCTAGCACTCTCCACTAACTGTCGAATCGGTCCAATCCAAGCTTTCTTCTGTGTCTTTCGCTTTATCATGCATTATAATTTCGATGGTAGGTTTTTTTATTAATTTAAATAGCCTGATGTTTTTTCTTGGAATTATTTAGTTTGTGTTTTCTCATCGCAATAAATGCTACAAAGTACTAAAATGCCTGTTTTTCTTTAATAAAAATTGCTTTGTCTTTTTAATATGAAAAAGCTCAAATGCCTAAACTTCATTCTCCTTGTGTGTGTGGCAATACTATAAACTTTTTAAAAAGTTATTTTGTTTTTCCCTTCATGTATATACCGAAGAACATCTCTTCTGCATAGATAGGTTATGAAATTCAAAAAAGAAGTTTCTCCCCTATTGTGCTAAGCAATAGTGCTATGTTGTACTGTTAATTTTATTTTTGGAATACATTGATAATTAGTCGCAAGCTTCCATCGATTTTTTTTTTCGTTTCCAATGGATATATTTAAATCTGCTCAATTATCGTTCTGTTATGATAGTATAATGAGTGTAAACTCTTCTTCTATACAATCTCTACATTTCAGTCAGAGATTTTCCATTCATCCACAATTATGTTCTTCAATAACAGGGTAAAGAACAGTTCTTGCTGTATAAAAATTTTTAATCTGATGGAGATTTTGTTCTTCAATAGCATTCTAACGGCATTTCTTTTTCATGTTTTGTCATGGCTGATAATAGGCTATTTATTCTTCTGTGTATTTTCTGCTCTTCTGTACTGACATTATTGTGCCAGTTGAATTGTTGGTTTCTTCTTCAGTTTCAGCGCTGTCCGTTCACGTTTTCTGGCAGCTTACCATCTACGAGCATCCTCACCTGTAACGTCTCCTTTTCTTTTAAGCGTCGGAAAAGGCGAGGGAAAAAACAATAATAAGTAATATAAAAAAATAGTTTTTAAGTTAATTCCTACTTAGATCAACAACGAAAAAAATTTTTTTAGCTACTTTTTGTTAAATAGTTACAATTAATATAAATATATATACATAGGACATAATCACAACATTAAGTGGTAATTAGTTTTTTTAATTATCATTAAAGTATCGTATTGTCCTTTTAATTTCAGTCCAACTGAATGCTTTAACACGTGAGAAAAAAACCTTTTCAAGTTTTGACACAAGTCGCCAAAAGGGTCGCTAAGTCGCCAACGCGGCTGTATTTGTAATTCTTTAAATATAATTAGTTTTAATCAATTTTTATTAATTATAATTAAATTATTGTATTGTCATCCAAAATGATCCTGTATATAAAATTTCAGCTCAATTCAGCGCTTTAAAATGTATTTTGTTAACGATTGAAAATTCCACCAAGATAAATAAATAAATATACAAATATATAAATAAATAAATATATAGACAGTGCGAGCTAATAGTAGGAATTGAAAAAGAGACAATTGACAAAACAAAAAGTGAAACATCGTTGCTTAATTTTACAAAATAGAAGTTCTAATTAAATAAATAAACAGAAAGAAGTACTCCACTTGCATCAAGGATTTCAGATTTGCTGGGTGCTTGAGGATTTCCAACGTAAAATCATGTAGCAATAGGTTTACTAAAATTATTATTATTTTTCTTTAAAAAACAAATCTCTTTATCTGTACGAGATAGGGATTTACAGGCACAAGACAATCCTTAATTAAAATTCTTCTTTAATTATATATTTTAATCAACTGTAATTTCGGAAATAAACAGTCAAAAGGATTACTTGAATTATTTCTCAAAAGCGTATTTCTGCGTTCAACACTTTGTAAAAATATAACCTCCCGTACATATAAACACAAATACTTATGTTTGTTTACTGTCGAATTTTTATAGTATAGATTTTCAATAGCAAATTCATGTAATATATAATTCGTTATTTTAAAATAAAATTCCAAATGCTAATTTCTTCCGGTGCTGTTATAGTTTCCATTTTAGAATAATATTATTTAAGAAAACTGTAAAAAACGCCATTTAATGTTTTTAAACTTTTAAAAAGCCAAGAGTTTATTAAATTAGAAAATTGCTAAAAATCTCACAGTAAAAATTCTGCACTCATTTGGATCATAGGAGAAAGATTCTGGGAGGAAAAAATTCTGTGTAGATACTTATTGCTAAAAGTTTAATCATAATTACTGAATGAAACTTTTTAACGTATTGTAAAAATTAGAACGGAAAAGTTTCAAACAATTATTTTAAATTTGTAACTAAAGAGTTTAAAAACCTAACATTTATTTAGAGTTTATGCTTATTTTTTTCCTAATAATTCATTTAATAGGGAAAAAAGAGTATAAACTGTAAATAAATATTAGGAACTAATTTACTAATATTAAAAGTAACTCATTTATTTTTTGCTATTTACTGATTTTTGAACTCATAATCTTACTGATTCTTTCTAGTAAAACTGAAAGGTGAAAATACATTTGAATATATTTTAATTTACTTATTCCTTTTATATAATACATTTTAATCAATTATTATTTTATTTAATAACTCTAAATAAAGTCTATGTTATCTTTGAAATCTTTTAGTACCATACAAATAAGCAACTAAATAATGTACATATTTCGCTTTTTAAGCTACTAAAGATATTTAGCTTTAAGCTCACACAAGAAATTAATTCATGCACTTTGTTTATATAGATTTTTTATAATCATTCTAGTATAGAAATACTATATGTACATTTCACTTCTCTCATTTTTTCTTAACTATTTACAAATTACGATACCTTAAAAAAGTAGAAAGAATGTTTAAAATAGGTTTTTAATTCTTATAAAGTTATTTTTGAAGTGTATGAGATACAGCATCAAGTTTTAAGTGAATGATTTATTTAATAACTAGGCCTAACCTTTAAACTCTTTTTATAATCAAGAAGATGAGAAAAATATATGTTTTAATAGAAAATAAATATTATTGCTAGTCTTCCTGATTTTTTTCTCACAGAAGAAGAAATACGGTTCATTTATCAGTCATCTAGATTTTCTAGTCGATTCCTCATCTCTTAATTTTTATCTTACGTTTTTTTAAAGGTAAATAATGAAAAAAAATTGAGTTTCTTTTTTAAATTGCTGAACTGCTTGTTTCCAAAAAGTACACGTTAATTTCTATAATAGTCAAAAAGTAAGAAAGAGTTGCAATCGTTTAATGGCCTTATAAAATGTGATTGTAAGTTTTAAAACTATAATATTTCAAATTACATAAACTTTATTAAGAACTTAATATATCAGGAATTTAAATATAATTAGTACATACATGCTTTATTTCACATTATTTGTACAAACGTCAATTGAATACTAATCAAACCAACGAATGTAAAAATATAGAGAATCGATAAAGAATATCTTTATAAAGTAAGAAAAAGAAATATATGGAAATCCATATTATATATAAACTAGAAAAAAATAAACATTCCAAAATCACATTATATGTATATAAATGAAAGAAAAATAGAAGAAAAGGAATTTTAAAAGTCCGTTTATCCATTTTAAATAGCTTAATTTATTTCATTGCATTAAAATTATTTGCCCCAATAGCAATGAATTATTTAATAAAATACCCAATTGATACTAATCAGTAGCTTAGAAGGCGATAATGAAGCATAGGCCATTTGGTTTTTACTGATGTTTACAGAAAAACTATATAATGAAATATACAATGACTGCCCAATGAATTAGAAACCCAAGATCAATACTTTATTGAACGACCTTTTGCACAGATAACTGTTCTGATAACAGCCTTCAATTAAGGACGCGTTCTTTTTTCTTTTTTTTTCTTATATGAAAATTTCCGTAAAAAATTTGACTGTTGACAAAAAATAGTTGGGAAAATTAAAGTTAAAGTTATTTTCAAAAATTCTGAACTCGAAAAAAATATTTAACATTCTCCTAATACAAATGAATAAAATTATTCAAACGCTCCTTTTTATTTTTATATTTATGTGCTTTAAAATTTCAAAACCTAAGACTTAAGTCATGGTTAAATGTTGTTTCTCATACTACCTGATCGACGGTGTCAGATCGAGGCCCATAAAATTCATTGTGGCAAGGGGCTAGTTTTTTTTTGCATCTGTCGTTAGTTGCAGCTTTGAGCACCTTACATATGACAGTACAATTTGGCTCGATTCTACCTCAATTTTGAGGGAGAACACCCTGGGAGGTGACAGGGTCCTCCCACCTCTCTTCCTCTTCCATCAACCTCTCGAGAGGACTTGCGGCTCGATGAATATTTAGAGTGAGCACAGGCGCTATACATTTACAAACACTCATACCGTCTCCTGGATTCGAACATAGACACTGCGGCATAGCAGAGTTACTATACCGAAAGGGAGGCCTATGATAGGTTTTATTTATCGTATTAATACTGTAAATTTTCAAAATGTAACTGGTCTATTCGCGTATCTGTTAATTCTGTTAATTCTATTGGGTAAAATAATCTTTTTATCTGTTATTTCAGTTGAAAACCGCATTCCGTGGAGAAGACTTATTTTTATGTAAATTAGAGTTTTTATTTAAGTGTTAGTCGTAGAGTAGGCTAAATGATAGTTGAAAGATGAGACAGAAGAAAGCACAGTGTTAGCGACCGGTGGTCGTATAGTTAATTAGAAGAGAATATTATTAAAGTATTGAAACAAGAGTGCTCAGGAGATTAGATAAGTGTTTTTATTTCTATTATAATTAATTTATTAAGGTTGACTGCATCTCGGGTTTAGTGATTTAAGTGCATTCTCAATTAAGTTGATTAAGGCTGTTAAGTGATAAAGTAAATAAAAGTGTGTTAATTGAAAAATGGAAAAATGGCTGATTTTTACTCGAACCCTCCAACACCCTTGGTCGACGGGACAAAACACCCTCGCTATACGAGTTTTATGACAAATTTCTTTTTGCCCCGTCAACTTCTTTAAAAACGCCAAAAAATTTGACTATTACTGATCTACACCATTAGCATGAAAAAAAGGTGGAGAATGTAAAGTACAAAAGAAAAAAAACTCTCATTATTTTACACATTTATCTTAAGCGAAACAGCTCCGAATTCGCAACTTTTCCAACAATCTAGAGTAGCATTCAAAATTCGTGCTAATTAATAATATTAGACAATAGTTTGCATCCACAAATCTGAGAATCGGAGGAGTATCCGGTTCCCACACACACGAGGTAATTTGGCCACTCTACGGGGCTTAATAAGCCCCTTTTCCCCAGCGGCCGTCGCGGGGGATGGGAGAGATGATTCGGTCACGCGATCCCTCCGTTAAGCAACTCTTTCGCATCCTCACTCTGTGAGCAAAGTTTGTCGTCCAACTCGCCTAATCTCCTCCGGAGAAGTTTGTTTACTTTCGTCGTCCACTCCTCTTCAGTTAATCGCGCTGTTATCACATGAGTGGAAAAGTAAAGAAAAGGGTTTCAAAAAGCGGTGTTTGTCAATAGAGGTTATGAGGCGAAATGGAAACTCGTTCGAATACTCCGATGGAAAATGTAGAGGATTTTTGAAAAGAAACGTTGAAAAAAATTGTGGAAAACGTATACAGTCGAACCTCCATATAACGAACCTCTATACTGCGAATTCGTTTATATAGCGAACTTTTATTGTGAAACCAAGAGCATTTCATGATTTTCTTCGTAAAATAACCTCCCAATAGCGAAGTGCATTTTCTATATAACAAACTTTTTCTTTTGTGATTCAATTTTTCTCTCTCTATTTTTAAAGTATTTTTGGACATTTCAAGTTATTCTCTCTTTTAATACATTTTATGGTGGTCATAAATCTTGAACTGGTTTTACCAGGAGCCTAACTCACCTATAAAACCAAAAATTGCCGTAATTTCTCAAATAAAATTAACAGATTTTGTGAGTAATTAAATTTAAGGACGCATGTGGTAATGTATGTTTAGAATTTCTAGTTATAAAATAATGTTTGTCTAAAATTACTGGTGTACTTAAAATTAGAAAATGTCCATTAAATTCATTAATTTTAATATAAAATTATTTTTTAATGTTGAAAATACAGTGTGTTCTTAGACATTATGTTGCCTTGTTTTCTTTGCAATTTTTCTTCCTGTTTTTTTTTTTTTTTGAAGAGTATGATATATAAAATAAATATACATTAATTTACAAAAAGGTGTGAATAATTACTTTTTTTAATACACAGTATTTATGAATTTAAATTTTGCTTCATGTGGTTTATAAAGTATATTAAAAGATGAATCTCTATATAACTAATTTTCCACATAACGAAATTTTTTGCGGGATTTAGCGACTTCGTTAAATAGAGGTCCGACTGTATTTATTCCAATGCATGTTTCTAATTTTTGTTAACAAAGTTAGCTATATGTCTGTGTTTTGCTTCTTTGTCGGGCTATGTCACAGAAATAACAGTGCAAATACTAAATACATAGAATATTAAAGTACTATTACTAAAATAAATTTAAAAATAAAAATAAGACTCATTCTTCAACAATTTTTCAATATTAGAAGAAATCTAAAACTGAAATATCTCAGTACAATTACATTTTTACCCCTACAACACAGAGCTGTTTACCGTATATTTCTCGTTTCTGCATTTAATCCTTTATCAGACCATTTTTTTATCGGAATATTTTTGGTATTGAGACTGGTTTATGAAATGAAATTAGCTTAACTTATTACCTAAAATTTATTTTGTTTCTAAGACCATTTTTTGTGTAAATCAGCGTTTCTCAAATT
Organism: Trichonephila inaurata madagascariensis; assembly: GCA_019973955.1. Lineage (NCBI taxonomy): Eukaryota > Metazoa > Arthropoda > Arachnida > Araneae > Nephilidae > Trichonephila > Trichonephila inaurata. Next base: position 512,267 of record BMAV01015470.1, read on the forward strand.
GTGAGGCGTCCCGTAGGGGGGCTTAATAGGCCTAGGTGAGGGGCGCGAGCATATTGAAAAGTCGAAAACAAAAGATTATTTCAAAAAATTATTAATTTACTGAAAGTAAACAAACAAAATGCATTCTGACACAATAAAAAATAAAATATGCTTTTACACTGATTTAATACACTTATAAAAATGTATCAGTACTGTCCAATGTACTTGATGATTAATCTAACAAAGTTAAGTTAAGAACAAGTTTACTAATTACCAGTGACTCCATGAGCTTGTCTATAATATTGCACACAAAATTTACTCTTCTTACCTTAAAATAATTTATACAGTTTATAATTCGTCAAGGTGACTGCCTATCTTCGGACCCAATTTTTTTATAAAAACAAATTTTTGAAAAAAATTGAGTGTTTTTTATGAAGAAAAAAAATATGTAAATACATAAAAAATTTTAAATAAATATTGTACTTTTAGAAAAATTATTTGTTTTCAAGGAAACTTTACGAAATTTTTACTAAAACGGGTAACACTGTATAAAATCTTCTAATACAATTATCATATAATTTTCTTCTTACACAACATACATATTATGATGCTCTTCAAAATGAACCAAACTCTTAGAGAAACATTAAAATACAAAAAATTACAGACAGTTATACATAATAATATGAAAATTTTGATTTTTTTTTCTTTATAAAAGCTACCCTAAATGGAAAAATATTTAACCTACAACAAAACTTATGGTCCACTTTATGAAAAATAGTATAATAAACATATATTCCCACAAAATTTCTAAACGTTGTCTGGTTTAGTTCTCAAGATATCATGTATCTGGTAAAAAGTTTCTTTCGAAAACATAATTTTGAGAAAAACATTTAAAGTTTTATCTTACTGTTCTTTTGCATAGAGTGATGTTTTTAAAATCACTATAACTTTATTTCTATTTCGCGTAAAGGAAAAAGAGAAACTGTTTTGGAAAGAAAAATGTTCAAACTAAAAGATTTTGAAATAAAAACAAAATGCCTTACGTAGACGAAAAACGACATTTTCAAGGTAGGCAGTCACCTTAATGTAGCTTAAGCGTCAATGTATATCATTATTGAATTCAATTCATTGTTATTGCACGGAGAGGGGCACGAGGAAAATTATAATTGAAAATTGGGTCGCAAATATTGAAAGTTTGAGAATCACTACCTTAAGCCAATCCATATATTTGAAATGAGAGTTTGAAAGCTCTGTTGTATGTTTCCCAACGCCCACTGGAAGATATTCAAAGGTAGGACATCTTATGTTTTGCACCACATTTAATGATGCAGTCGAACCCCGATTTAACAAACACCTATTTAACGAATTTCGCTCGATTTAAAGAATTTTTTTTCTTTCTCCGATTAAAAGGAAGGCAAAAACCCCTATTTAACAAATAATAAACCCCGAATTAAAGAAATATTTCAAATGTTGAAAAATTTTGTTTATTAGTTTGTATTTAAAAAAATTGGATTTCTTTTCGAATAACAACCATTTTGTTGGGAAGAGGGAAAAGGTTTCGACGGGAAAGGATGCAGACTATAGACTTTAAAAGGGCAAATGAGCCATGAGTATAATTTACTGTGTGAGTTTTGAAAGGACAGTAAAAGCCTTTCTTATCTCATCCCACTCCACAACGCAGGGGATACTTTAAGATTGTAACCATAGTGTTACATTTGATGAAAGACTGCATTGATAATAAAATTCTTATCAAAACTGTTATATTTTCTAATGCTTTACATTGTTTGTAAACTGTAAAAACATATCTCATGCAGCTGGATGTAAACGATGCAGTATTTTCTTCTTCAGAAAAAAGAGTTCTTTCGAAATATGATTTCTGCCATACACACACATACCATTTTCCTGATTTGTATGAGATTTGCCTTCATAAAATTACTTTGCTTCGTTTATTTTATTCTATCGGATTCTATTTCTTCCAGAGATTCCAGAGTCCATACTCATTACTAGTAGGTGGATTATGTGTACATGTTAAAACTGAAAGGAATTACGTTTTTCCTCCTTTTATCCTCTAAGATTGGCAAGCAATAAGGCTGGTTAAATCTTACTTCTAAGTGAGTCTGAAAGCTGTCATCAGACAGCATTGTTTATAATACATCAGCATCAGTAGCGCACAC
>BMAV01015470.1:521549-546530 GCA_019973955.1 Trichonephila inaurata madagascariensis
TATATATATATAGTATTTTATATCCAGCACGATTAGATCCAAGCATTTCAACCTGTACATAGAGAGGATACAGGGAAGAAATGGAACTCCTTTCTGAAGACATCAACAAGAATTTTCGGTTCCTTGCCTAAAGCAGTCAGCGAGGTCTGCTTTGGACTTGCAGGATCACCTGTATAGAGAATGGGAATAGTAGATTGAGATTCCTGCTCGGGACTTACCCATGTCTGGAGATCCTCTCAGTATAGATCCTGCTGTTTTTAACTGTATTTTATTTAATGTTGCTGACTGTGCCCTTGACGCCTTTTTTGTATCGTTCTATTCTGTATAGAGCTGAACTTCAACTTAAAATTCGGCTAAAAAAAATTGTGCTTAAAATGTTATTTATACTGAGATACTCCTTTTAAAAGACACGAGGAGCTGATTATAACAAAATTAACAATTTTCGAAAAATAAAAAGTTTAAACAAAAATATCTATGTATATGAAATATTAATGAAATATTGGTGCATTAAATAAGAGAACATTTCTTACAATCTTTCTTTTTTTAAGTGAAATAATTTTGTTTTATAAGTTGTTTATTATATATGATAGTACTCATTTAATAATGACTTCACCAAATTATTTTTACTGCTTTCTTTTTATTATTTATATGCATTTGTTATTTATGTTTCTGAATGTTTCCTGTTTGGGAGATTCAAATTACTTTTACAGCTAAGTTTGTGACAACATGATCCCTCCTTCAATACAAGTTTCTACAGATAAAAAGATTGACGAACGATAATTGCTTATTTCAAAACATTTTCAATGTATAACGCAGTTAATAGGTTCAATGTGTGTAAATTCGAGCCTTATTACCCCCTTGCGTTTTAAGAGCAATATTTTGATGCTGCGAAAAACGCAAATCATGTTCTTGTTATGGATAATGTCAAAACTGTAAAAGCTTCTGCTCAGGCTGTAGCACTTAAAGATCAATCCACAAAATCCAGAGCACAAAACAGTAATCTATTGAAACTTCTAATAAATCTCTTGAACATGATGCAGAGCTAAATGAAGAAACAGGAACTTTTCGATGAACAATATACTCTTCTCAATAGGAAACTGTACAAAATTACTTTTTTATTTTAAATCATTGTCCTCAGAAAAGACCAGGTAAAAGTAAACAAAAAAGCATAGATATGTGCATCTTCTGGGAAAGAGATATCGCTTCAGAAATAAGCACAGAAGAAGGAGCAAAGCAAGATACTCAAGATTCAAGACATGATTTGTTTCTATTAAACCGAAGTTGGACCCTTACAAAGAACAAAACAAAACAAAAAAATAAGTCCGAGTTTTCGACACCTATGACGTCCACTTAAACTTTTAAAGCAAGTAATGAATAGTGTTCTGTATATGGTGAAATATATATCGAATCTACTTCAGAAAACTAGATTGAGTTTTGAAACTTTTGGTATGAGGACTGCTCAAACTTTGAAGGAGGAAAATTTGTATGTGGTTTTGTTAAGAAAAACGATGATTTAGAGTTCTACTATTTTACTATCAACAAATATTCTCAACACAATAACCCTTTTATTATCTAATGTTCAAGAAAAATTGCTTACCAATCATCAATTAATTAACGTTAATAATTAGTATCATTTTTATGAAATAAAAAAAAGATACAAATTATATAACAAGAATTTAAAAAAAATGTATTTATATATTGTTTGTTAGAATCATTATCTTGTCCCATTGTGAAAACTGATAAAATATGAAAACAATCAATAAAAAATTTTTAAATACGCATCAAAGATGTTCTAAATTTCAACTTATATACCTTAAAATAATATAAAATTGTGCTTGAGGATCATTCACATAGATTATTTTTTAAAGTGTATCTTTTACGTACACACACACAGACCCTGGAAGTATCCGTGAGTTTATCATGATTGGTAACAACCTGTAAAGTAGGGGTCTTCAACTCGTGACCCACGGGCTATGAATGACCCACCGAATTCATTCTAGTGGACCCTCATTTGAATTTTAAAAAACTATTACCGTGTCTGCTTTTTGTCGTAAAAAATGTCTTTATTTCTGTTATTCTTAATATTTAAAACATTTCACTGTGTGTTTGATATCCATTTGAGATAAAAATTTCTGAAAGTTACGAATCTTTCAAAAATTTCACTGTTTTGAATAATTTAAATATAAAAAAATCTGACTATAAAAATAAAATCTCAGAAATTTTAGGAAAAAAAGGTAAACTTTTATCTTTAACAGGTTTGCAAAATATTTATAATTCGACTTCCATTTAACTTTTTTGGAACCGATATATATGTGCAGTCGGACTTTCATTCAACAAAACCACTAAATCCCCAAAAAAGTTCGTTATGAGGAAAATTCATTAATTAGAGATTCATTTTTAATATACTTTATATGCTTGGTTCCAGGAAAAAGTTCTCAAAGTAGAGAGATTCGCAAAAAAGTGATTCGTAAAATGGAGGTTCGACTGTATATATACAAATCTGTAAACACCATCTCTTCCCTTAGAATCAGTTGTAGTCTTGTAAAACAGACCTCCCTTTCTTATTTAAATTTCCTGACTACAATACTTTTTTTTGACGGTCATGTGGCCCGCGGATCATTGAAAATTTATTAATTTGGCCCTCGAGCGTGAAAGGTTGAAGATCCCTATGGTAAAGGAAAAAAATTTATTGTATACATACATAGAGATATAAAAGAAACCATGAAGTATAAACTTCTCTCATCACATTGATTTATTTCGCCGTGAACCCGTGTTTGCTGTTTTTTCTGTCAAATCGTGGGCTCAAATCCTGGTGCTACTAAATACTTACCGTATAGAGCAGAGATACTCAACCTGCGGCTCGCGGACAGCATGCAGCATGAGGCACACTGCACCGTTCTGAGTGGCCCGGTCATGGATCGTTGCACTAACAAATTCAATTTTTTAAAAACAATGTATTAAAAATTTAGCAAGAAATTCTATCAATCAAGCAATCAAATATTTACATTTTGCTATCGAAGTCGTGCTAGTATGATTCCGCAATTTAAATGTCCTTGATCTTAGAGCGTCCACCTCCCCCTCCCATTAATCCTCAACCCTCACGCTGCGGCCCGTATGAGACAGTTGTCATATGTATGAGGCCCATCCGATAAAAAGGTTGAGTACCCCTGGTATAGAGGGACTAATGCACGTTACATCTGTCGAGCCTCTACGAATCCTCACGTAGGTATGGTGAAGAAGTTATGGTAATGGGGTACCACACAGCTCAGAGTTGACTTCGTCACTCGACTGCTGCTCAGAATTATGAGATCCCCAAGCCTCGTATCGCTAGGGACGTCTTAAGGCAGAGGCCAACTGGGGCCGGGCCTAGAGCCTCGGCCACAATGGGGACTTCCTCTTGTCCTCAACTTAGCCTTAATAAGATCAAGAATTCGAATAATTTAAGCGATCAAATGTTATTTCCGGTTGTATTCTTCAAAAAACTGGGAATTTTGAACTATATGTCAACTGGCTACATGTGATGATCGTCATCCATGTATAGGTATAAGCCTATCACCATATACAATCATTGCTCATTCAGTCAAAAGGCAGAAGTCTGTCCAGCCGGTTTGTGCGATTTTAAGTTATGCATATTTATTTATTTCGGGTTATTGTATATACGAGTTTTTGACCACAAATGTTATTTTCTGTCTACTTTTAAGGGTCATAGGTAGGGCCTACATTTGTGTATAGAGGGAAAGGGTCTCAAGAAGTCTTAAGACTTTCCTGCGTGTCGCATCAAAAGGCAACGTTAAAAAACAATCAATCTGAGATTTGATTAGAATTTTTATTTAAAGTCTTCAGGGGCACTAGATTTTGAACTCACGATTCGACGACGCAGAAATCGAGCATCAATCTGAGAACCCTTAACGGGAAATGGACTAATTCGATTACTTGTTTTGCAATATACGCATACCTTTTCATTCTAATATTACTACTAATATGATCTGAATCCCTTTCAGTGCCATTTTTAATGTTTTTTTATTATATATTGGATGAACCGAAATTTTTTTATGTATTATTGATTCATTAAGGATATGTTTAAAATTTTGCTTCAGTTTTTTTTAATGAATTGACATCGCGTATAAGTGCTTCTATTCACCCAATGGAACAATGACACTCTAATTTTTTTACACTATGGACTTGTATAAAGAAAAATAAATTCGAGTAAAAATATTGATAAGTATAAGAATATATAGTTTTGTATGTATTTTCTCATTAAGTAATTGTATAATCGATTTTTTCAAGATAGAGTGATAAAAATAAATTGATAAATGCGAGATTAGGCTTAGTATCACACATTTAAATTTCTATTTAATATAAAAAATATCTAATTATATATAATATATACAATACAAAAAAAAATTTTGCACATTTTTCAAAATTCAGGAGTTTGCCAATGGCTTTCTGCGACTTCGAATTTCAATATTTTGAGCATGCACATGCACATATGAACGAAAAGCGTTCGCCAATGACTGTGCAGCCTCCAAGTGCAATGGCAATATTGACTCTGAGCCAGTTTTTGCGTATATATTCTAGAACTAAAGTAAAAAATATAAAATAAAAAATATCATAATAATATTCTGGGATTAAGTATAGCGATTAAAAATAATATCCTTTCTGGTTTAATGATTCCTTGCTGTTACAGTTCTTTTAAAAGAATTCTACTTTAACCTGTTGTTTGGAAATCAAAAATCATACGTAAATACAAGTGATTAAATTCTCTGGAATATATATCTAAAATACTAGTATAGATAAAATTATGATTCATGCTTGTTTTCACCAGTAATGAACCTTATTTCAAAAACTATATAATTCTATGGCAAAAAAATGTTTTAGCTCTTTTTGGATCACACAATAAAACAAACCTAATTTCTTTAATAAATTATTTTTAACTATCTATTGGTGTATTAAATTATGTATCTTCAGAAAATGACTAATAAGGGGATCTAATTATATAGAAAATTTAGATAAGAATGAAGTCTCCATTTTTGTCTCGAGACCTTCAAACTACTAAATTTGGCTTCCTTCTTAGTCTTTGCGGCCAAACGATTTTGGTATTGTTTTGAATTGTAATTACTTTGTATATTCCTTTTATCTATTTTATCATTCTCTTTACACGAAATATGGATTTAATATGGGGAAGAGCTGGACATACTCCATGTTAAAGCTTTGCGTCAAGGTTTGGCAAAAATGTCTCGCTATTTATTCAATCTGATACTAAGTTTACTTAAATTAATTTAAGCCTTAATTTATAACATGTTAGAAGAATGAAAATCTCTCTTTCTGATATAGTCAAAATAAATCATAAAACCAATTATTTTTATTATTGAAATATAAATTTATAGCTCGTTGGTTGAATTTTATTTTAATTGCCACTTTTTTTATCTTCAACTTGACAGATGATTGTCGTCATATTAGGTAGAAATCCAACACAGAAAAAACAGTTACTTGAGAAATTTGGCACCATTTTTTATTTGACGCCAAAACTGTGAGCTCAATTGTAAGATATTGCGTACTTGCATATTATCGCAACCCAGTAGCTCACACAGGAATTTTTCAAGGGGGATGTTCAGGGTCGAAAGTCCACCTTTCTTGTATCATGTTCCTTTTGATTTTGTCGTTTTTTGGGAAGAAAAAACAGTAAAAAACTAATTAATGAATAAATAATTAGCATTAATTAATAAAATTAATAATTAATAACATATACTTAATTACATTTTACGTACTATATACTTCGAACTATAATCAATTAGAAAAAAATCAAGGGCTTTGAGGGGGCTGTCTGGACCCCTAGGACACCCCCCATTGTGTGCGCCACTGTCGCAACCGTATTGGCGACATTATATGAAACGAAGCACAGGTTTGCAAACTTGGCGAGTTTTGTTGCGATTGTACGTAAGTACCATAAATCTTAACGAAAACATATCTGAAGTGTACATGGATTTTCATAAAAGTCCAATACCTGTTTAAGTTATCGGGACATTTTACCAATCAAAGTTCATGTATCATTATACTGGATTATTGTTAAAGAAATAACATTGGTTGATCCTCTCAAATTGTTGAATTTTGACTTTTTCAGGTCCCCATTTTTGCACATGGTGTTGAGGAGATGACCTTCAAGATGCCCATCGTGTCGAAGGATGAGATGGCCCTGCGATTCCACCAGAATTGGCGCGAGCAGAACCCAGAGGTGGATGATTCTGGGGCAGTCGATGACTGTCTCACCGACCTCAACTGGCTACAGAACCTTAACATCATGACCAAGTTCGGGACGCCCACCCCAGAAACGCCTCCAGCCAGTCCCGTGCCTTCTCCGGAATCGAAGGGGCTGCTCTTCTCGTGCGGGGCGGTGGAAAGGGCTAGCAAAGGGACTAAAGTTCCCTTTTGCAGCAAGCCCCCTGCCGTGGAGGACGTGGACTACAAGACCAATGGCACCGTGAAGCCTCCTTACTCGTACGCGACGCTCATCTGCATGGCCATGAAGGCCAACAAGAACAAAATGACTCTCTCTGCCATTTACAAATGGATTAAAGAGAATTTTATGTATTACAGGAATGCCGACCCCAGTTGGCAGGTGAGTGCATGCTATGTGATTTAAACTGTGTATATAAGGGTAAGATTGTATATAAGGCTAATAGCCTAGATATACAGCAAAAATGAAAGGCATTACATTTGAGTGATCTAGTAATCCTGGCGTTTTTCAAAATGTTTTACTAACTCATGGTTTTAAAACATTCAATTAATTTTCTTTCTAGAATTACTCAAATTTATGTGTATAGTTTTTATTTTTAGACTTTATATTTTTGCTTTTCATGTTTATTTTTCTTTTTAGAATTATTTTTTCACTTTCCCATTATGTAAGATATTTATGGGATTTATATGGATTGTAAACAGTAGTAAATTTATTCATCTATTGTACTATAATGTGCTTTATTTTCATTTTCGCTTTAATGGATATCAGAGCTATTTCTTTAACTCTGAGGAATCACGGAAAACAGAATTTTTGGTATTTACGTATTATATCATTGATCATTTTCGCCACATTAAAAACCAGTGCCAATTCAAAAAATATTGCAAAAGATTGTTATCGTTATTATTATTGTGTCCAATATTCGCCAGAACAATTTTCAATACTGGCTGTATAGCCCAGCATTTGGCGACGTCTTTTAATTTAACGAAGTTAGTCGACGGTATAATACGTAAGTACCGAATTTTTGTGGGAATTAATTTGAATGTTGGATAATTTTGCTGTATTTGAAAGTCGCAGTTTAACAGTAACCTAAATTCTTAAAATTCATTTTTAATATTTGGAAGATTAATCAATGTTCTGCAATGACTAATTTTTCTTTGAATTGACGAATCACAGCCCTATAGGGTAAATGCAAATGAGAGAAAATATTAAAATGCTCAAATTATATAAAACTTCCATATGACTAAGAACATTGAATTATCTATGCAGGCTCTATGCCTTTGGTCAATCATCATCTTTCTTTGACCTATATAGAGAGAAAATATTAAATAAAAATTTGTGCCCTTATCTACAATCTAGTGATCTGAAAAAGAGAAATGGATAAGTGTCAGTAACTTTAACGAACGGGAACTTCATGAATGGCAACAATAAATGCATACCTATCAACAAAGTAAAATAATGATTGAAGATCTTTAATTCAAGCATGATGTAAAATTTTCCATCTCACATCAAACTCAAGATCCTCAATCATCTACGACCTGGCTAAGCACGGACTGGACATTATTACATAACTGTTAACATCCCTACAACTACATTTCCAAAGCTGTTTTTTCCCCTGTGTCCCTGAGACTATTTTAACCAACAATGTCGAACCTTATATTTTCCAATAATTTTCAGATCGCTAATCAACTTTTCCACCCGCAAACCCATTAAAAAGTAATGCGCGAAAACTTGTTCGAGTCCTTTCGAGAATGTAAGGGAAAAGGAACAAAAGAAAAAAAAGATGCCGGTGACAGTCGCATTGCGCACAGAGAGGGAGAGCGAGGGCGGAGCCGCGTGACACGTCGTCCCATTTCCATCCGGGGGACATTCGAAAAATGTTGTTTAGGAGAGCTATCGATCCGTCTGCGAAACGGTCGGTCAACAAAATGGATCGACCGCTACCCCCTATTGATCGACTCCAGCGTGCAGTGGATGCAATTCCTTATTGATTCGACAACACTTTCTTTTCTTTGTGCGCCCCGTTTACGTCAAACGCGCCACATTCTCGTGTGACGCCTCGCGTGTTCCTCGAGCCCCCTTCTCGCAACGAGATTTAAGAGGAGAGGTTTGCGGATGACTCTATTATTAATTTCCATTATCTGATTCGATGGAAAGGGGAGGAGTCGGAGGAGCGAATCACGGAACGTTTGGACATCTTCGGGCTCGTTACATTAAATTTATGTTTTTTTTATGTTTGTCTAATAAGCACCCCCAAGACACATCGCTCTTATTGAATGTTCCATCATTTCCAGTACACGAAGTCATTACCAGTTGTTCACTTCTACTTCTACTTCTAAGAAAGTCAAATAAAATCCTTGTTTCTGCTATTAATGACTTAAAGGTTTGCACATAGGTGAGATTAAATGTAATTGACTATTTGAGATATTTTTTTTTCTCTCGGTGTAATCATCGACCAAGAAATATTTTTATTCCACTCCCCGACTACTTGTGACAACATTTTTTTTTAAAAAAAAAATGGAGAGATATGGGAATTTTTTTGTGTGGGGTTTTTAGATTTATTTAGCATTTTAAGAAAAATATGCTAGAAGTAATAAGAGAAAAAAATTATTATTACTAAAATGGGAGAAAATGAGTAAAAATTGACAAAAAATTACATAAATGGGGCCCATTTTGTACAAAAAGTTTATGAACAAATTCTCAATTTTTCATATTTAATGTGTTGCTTTTCTATTCATTTTTGAAATGACCTTGATAGTAAGAGATATTTTAATTTTTACAAAAACTAGATCCTTTTATCTTAGTTATTATATAAAATTGCTTAAAAAAACAGATTATATTCACATAAGAGACTGTAAATTTTCTAATAGAACAGTGATTGATAATTCTGAAGGTTAAAAACGTTTACTGTTATGCACAACATACACAAAAAATTACAGTTAATTATTTTCAAAACGTTTTCAAAAAACACATTTCGACTAAAACGCATTTTAAAGTGTGACTGACATCTTGCTTAAAGTAGTGTGGCATCTGCTTTTAATAAAACACTTGTAGTTTTTGTTCTAGTGAATGAAAAACAATAAACTTGGTATTTTTAAAAGCTAATAAAATGGCCTATAAAATAAAATCATAAAAAAAGTCTCATTTCTTAGCAAAATTCACAATTTTAAGGGTAATCGGATACCTTAAGAAACACAAAGATCTCAAGCGTATTATCTTCCTATTCAAAATATATTTCTATTCATTTTAGGTAGAAAAATACATGTAAATTCAGTCTTATATTTTTGGAAGGTTTTACAGTTTTAAATAAGTTATAATTATTTAGTTCATTTTGTCTTTCTGCTGATGAATTATGAGATACATTTGAATCTAATGCAAAGTGATGAAAGGACTAAAATCAGTAGTAGCATTTAAGGCTTCAGTACAATTAGAAAAAAAAAAATGTAGTCGTTCATTCAGAATGAAATACCCTGTAAAAATAAATAAAAAGAATATTATTTTTTTCGTTTAACTTATAGATTTCTTGAAATGAATAGATGTTTAAGATTAACTTAGTGAAATCTATAATCAGTGTGTCCAATTGAAGCAAATAATTTGTATTTTGGGATGTAATAGTAATAAAACGAAGAAAATCTATTAAAAAAATTACATAAATATGTCGAGAAAAAAATTGTAATACTTAACTTTAAAGCACTAAAACTATACTAAAATTTTTTATAGTAAATATTTAAAAAATTATAAAATTATAAGTCTAAAAATGATATAAAATCATCAAATTGGTCCAATGTTTAAAAACTATGTGATATGTCCATTCAACTGTCGGTGAAAAAAATATTCTATTCATTATAGTTTCCTATTTATAGTATTTATTATTTTATATATATAAGGGCAGGATTTTTGTTAAAAAATACTTTGATTCAAATAAAATATTGTGATTTTCTTAAGTATTACAAATGATTCAAGTACTGAAAAGGTACTCACCCATTGTGACTTGCAGAGCAAAATTTTAATTAATATTGCTTTAATTGCATTATACTCTTGATAATTCACTCAAGCTCAAGCTGTAAAATAAGTTTTCCGCGACATTTTTTTTTATTTCGTTCAACATACTCATTTTCTATTGAGTTTTTGTTTTTAATTGAGAATTTTATACTACTATTCACAGCAATTTAAGCAATTACAAGATATTCCTATTAATTTTTATAGAATGTTGATTAATTGAGTCGCTCAGAAGCCTAGGTCATAGAGAAAGATCATAAAAAAAAGGAAACAACGAGTAAATCTTTTAATAACTAAGAAGAATATTAGTTAGTAAGGCTAAGTGAAAAACGGAGAATTTCACAAAAGGACCGAGAGAACTAAATCAAAATCAAAATGTGTGTATATGTGTAATTACACTGCTCAAAAAAATTAGGGGTGAACATGGATTTAGCAAAATTACGCATATATTTCCTCTGATAACTAATGTAAAACAAAACATTCATAGTCTAAAATGTAGCAGAAAACAGAAAAAGAAAACTTTCTATGCAAATCAACGTACATTGGGTCGAAACCCAGAAGGAAATAAGTGCAGAAATCGTGATTTCGCCAAAGCTTTTGTTTTTAGTTGTCTCAGTGATGAAGTTCAACCTTTCGCCTGTTCTTTGGAGAAAAGGAGACTGGAAAATGTCACGACAACGTGATCTACCGGAATCCATGACTTGCTGTATTGTGAAGAGACAGGAATCCGTTCAAACACTGAGAACTGCAGCGGATGCTGTGGTGGGACAAGAAGTGTTATATTAAGATTGTGGAATTGGTTTTAAGAAACAAGGAATGTTCGATGTCGACCAGGACAAGATCGTCTACGGGTTACTATGGCAAATAATGGCCGATATGTCGTATCAACAGCTTTTCAAGACAGGACAAACAATGCGACGCAGATTCAAAGACCGTCTCTTTTGGCAACAGCATGAAGGGTCTCAAGTCAAACAATCTAAAATGGGCATCATGCGGATAGTCTATATGCATGTGGTTCATTAATGTATATTCGTTGACAGCAAGATACCATGCGGTCAGAAGAAAGTGGGCTGCTGAAAATCGAGATTGGATGCAAAGTGATTGGAGTCCAAGTGCTGTTTACGGATGAGTCCGGATTCTGTTTAGAATGTGACGCCAGATGTGCTTTGGTATAGCGAGAAAGGAGCACTTAAAATAATCAAATATTCGTTCAGGAAAAATCCCATTATAGACTAAATGGTTTTATGGCATGGGTTAGTATCAGCATGGGTGAATCTACCGACCGGCATATCATACGGAATGGTAATTTGACGGCTTAAAGCGATATCCTAAGACTCCACGTCGTAGCTTATGCTACAACCGTTGGGGATTTCATTGATTTAATGCAGATTAAAGTCCAAAAATTATATAGCTCTTCTTGTGGAGAACTTTCTTGAAGCTGAAACAATACAGCGTATGGAGTGGCTAACATGTTCTTCTGACCTAAATCATATCCAGCATGCTTGGGATTCATTCGGACAGCGCATTCCGTAATGTCACTGCCTTCGCTTACTATCCGGGAAGCGGAGATTGCAGTCCTTGAAGAGAGAGTGGAACAATATCCTCCAAAATTTTACCAATAACTTCATCGCATCTATGCTAACAAAATGTGTCAGTGTTAGCAGTTTGAGAGGTCCACTCACTATGTTAAATATCTAGAATTAATTCTAAACAATCAGTTTTTCGTCATTTATATACAACTAAATTGTTGGCCTGAAGCATCATTTCTTGTTCTTTATACAATTCCAAAGAATTAAAGTTCTCATACAATTGTTGTTTTGGGCTTCTTTTTTTCAGTACCGTGTTTTGTTACACCTGTACTCTCCCTTTTATGTCCATGTATGGCTATCGTGCAACGGTTTCTACCCTTTTTAGCTTGCTCCCTTAATTTTTATTAAGGAATGCTTTTATAACATACTAAATTAGTATAATTCTAAATTAATGCTAAACAATAATATTTGTCATAATTCAAAATAAGAGATACACCAATATATATTTCGAGTTGGATTCTTCAGTAGCTATAAATAGACTAAGGACTGCTTTTTTAGTTGGTTAAAGCCAGTTTTAGTGGATAACCAAGCTTTCACCTTCCGCTTACAATATTTGACAAAATTCGAAATATTGTAAGAGATAGATCTGTTGAATACATTTTCAGCTATCAAATACAGACCCAATGCTGAAAAGCATTGGAAAATGATTACAGCTCGAATCAAAGACCAACGAACAAGTTGTAGCCAGATTCAGAAATGTATAGGCAAGTTCAAAGCAGTGAAGCACAAAATCTTCATTATAATCAATTTGTAGTCATTTTTGTTGTCAGATATGATAATAGCAACGGAACTTGATTCAAAACCTAAGGAAAATTCTTAATTTTTAGTAACTGAAATACCATTTTAAGATTTAAAAAATTATAATAATTTAATTATTAAATATTTACACTTTTGTAATGTTTTTGATCTTTAAAAACCTGTCGATACGCTACGTGTGACGGTCGTGATGTTGTGCCATGTTTAGTATGCGTGTGCTTATGTATTTGACTAGTTTGTTATTTAAAGCTTGACCATCTAAACAACACTTCTCTCTCTCAATTGAAGATTGAAACCATTTTTTAAATGTTGATAAACGAGAGATCCTGTGACTGGAATTACAAAACTTTGTTACAAATTATTCAATGTAATGTCACGTAAGCTTATTAGGTGACAAAATGCATGTTTTAATAAACTTATTAAAATATATTTAATCATTGAAAATTACTATAACAAATCTTAACAAGTGCTTATAAAAAGTACTTTTTTTTGGTAATTTACGTCGTTATGTCTAGGAAATATTTAAATATAAGGACATAATGAATATTTTTAAAAATTACATATCATTTCCAAAAATGTATTTGTTGTATGACGTTTTATTTCAAATTATTAACATGACAAATTTTTTTAAGCAATTCTTAGAAAATATTTGTTAATTTCTTCACAACTGCTGTTAATTCCAATACTTCTAAGAGTTCGCAAAATGGTTTATTTTCATTGGTTTTGTTTGTTGAAATTATAAAATTTTAAAATCAATTTTTAAAAAAAAGAATAACTTAAATCCTGCTTAATGACAAAAAAATCGAGATAATTTGGTATGTAAAATAATTTGTAATAATCACACACATTTACTTAAACACAATCTAATAATTTCTCTAAAAACCATCTTCAATTTCTCATAAATTTATTAAAGTGATTTTGCAAAACATTGTTTTTATTTTCCACCACACATTTCTTGCCTTACCTTTCATTATATTGGTCAGTCTGGCTTCGCCCAATAACCTCTCCATTTTGTTTTTTTTTTTTAAATTTCCAGTATATTTCATATTTACAGATTTTTACTCTTTTAATTATAGAGCGATAATTGCATACCTCTGAAAGAATATGAGCATCTTTTTTAAGTCGCATTCCAGCTCATGAATTATCAATATAATTTTATTATCATGACAATTACAGTAATTATATTAGGTAATTAGTGACATTACACTAATTACCTAACACACATCACAATTACATTAGTGACTACTTATAATATTTCTTTTATATATTTCTAAGAATATTTTTCATTTTTCTATAATAAATCCCGATGCATATATTTCAAGAAATTAAAAATCACGTCAATGCTAAGAAATTTTCCAAGTTTAAAATTTAAAGGAAATTAATATTTCTTAGTAATTTCGGAATTAAAATTTATGTTATGGAGCACAAAATACATTACTGAATAGGAGGTTACACGCAGTTTCGTTTAGTTTGCTCTTCATACGTAATCTTTAATAAGTATTATAACAATCAGTTCAGAATCAAAATAGAACTATATTTATTGATGCATTTGGACAAGCTTTCGATTAACAGATTTTCATTTTTTTGTCAGGGATTTGAGGATATAATTTTTCGAAATTTAGGAAATTTTAAAACTATAATTATTTGGAAATTATTTCTTCACTAGTACAATTTTTTATACTTCTTTTGAAATGGAAAAATTTTACCTTCAAATATTTTTATTGTATACGTAACAAAGGATCTAATAAACATAGAAAGATTTCTTGCATTAAGGCTTTGAAAAAGAAGGAAAATATACCCAGACTCTAAATTACAAATGTAATGGACTATTTCATTTATCCATTTCGGATTTTAAAAAAAGTTCTACATTCTCCCCCCTAAGAATCTTATGTCTACATAATTTTAGCATTTTAGCTATTTTATTAAAATATTTATTGTCGAGTAAAATAGTAGAATACTTAGGAAAACACTTGAATATCTTTAAAAGTACAAAAATAATTTAAGTAACATCTGGGCATAATTCATGACGGTTTGCATGATAAACATGTGTTCTCCATCGAATTCAAACTAGATATTAACATAATTGTGCTTGTTGTTCCATTTATAAAATTTCAAACTTTCTAATTGGATAAAGATGTTCAAATGTTATAAAAAAATTATTCAAAAAGATTTTAAAATTTAAAAAAAAATCTTATTTTATGCATGTACTTTTAAATCAAATGCATTTTGTGTATTATTTACTTCATTATTGTTCACAAATATATACTTCTTAAGCGAAAATTTTTGCAAAGAGCAAAAGTTGGCAACGACGAAGCGCATCAGCTGATTAGCTAGACATGATTGTTTTTATCGTGTGATTATGTCGTCACAGGAATTTTTAAACTGATCGACTAGTCATTATCATGTGACTATGACGTCACATGAATTGAGTCCATTATAAGCAGCATTTAATTTAACATCAAATTTAAGAAATACTTCCTAATTTCAGAGAACTCCCCTCTGGTCTGAAGTTGTCGGAATTTGTTTTTCCATGTATAAATAATAAATTTCATCAAGAAACATATTTCAGAAAAAAAACCCATACGAATTATAAATTTTTTAATTCTGTTGGATTATTGGATCTTTATTTGGTAGCCGAGTGGTCATGGTCACGAGCTCTTGGTTGACGTTATCGAATCCTGATAGCGCAGAAGACAAGCAGTGGAATGGTTCTGATACGCGTTAAATCTGTTGTGGCTTAAAGCCCTTCCTTTGGCGTGGTGTGAAAGTTAGAAGTGAGAGAATCAGAGTTACATTAACGTAAAGCAGAAGGAGAGCTATTGTCGATAGACCTAGTACTTTGTGGAAGTAAGAAGATTGAGGTACCAGATCAGGTGTCATCCACATCACTTGACCATAGTTCAAAATTTCGAGGTCCATCACCAATAGCCTTCTTGTTGCTTTAGATAATTATAATGTAAATATTAATAATGTTGCTTTAGATTAATAAATACTGGTTTTTTATTTGTTATACATAAATACGTTTCTATTCTCAAGTACATTATAAAGTCACATATAATAACGAATTTGACCATTGTTCTATCATCCGCATTTCTGTACCACCATAAATGATGTAAATATAGCAATGAAGCCCTGATTCATTTATTTAAATATTATCAGTTGAAAATAAAAAGATTTCGTTTAAAGCTGTAATACATAGGAATATTAAAATAAGCTACATTCCAAATATTTCTCTAAAAGCTCATAATAACTTGAAGTAGCATTAAATGGTCCTTCGTATTTCGAAGCATTTAATATTTAATTTTAAAACATATTTAATAAAAGTAGAAAAATGTCTAAAAATTTTAACAGATTGAGACCAAATAATACTCAAAAACCTTCATTTGCCTATTTTCTTATTTCAATCCTCTAACAATTTTCTGGATAATCTTGCAAAGTCGAGCTTTCATTCAACTGAAGATTATTTGTGTCGTTTCTTGTGTTCCTGTGGTCACCATCTTTTGTCTCTCTATCTAGTTTTTCTAAAACAATCTAACGGTACTTTACTTTAAATGAAAAAAATTTGCTTACGTGAAACGATGCTTAAAATTGTTCAGGCAAAAACGGGAATTTCGGACAGAATTTTGATTTTCGATCTTAAGGTATCCGACTACTTGCGACAACTTTTTTTCTAAAAAAGGGAGATATAGAGATTTTTTTATGGTTTTTAGATTTATTTAGTACGTTTTAAGAAAAAAAGGCTAAAATTAAGAAGAGAAAAATAAATTATTACAACTAAATTGGGAAAAAATGAGTAAAAATGTACAAAAAATTACATAAGCAGGGCCCATTTTATACAAAAAGTTTATCAACAATTTTTCAATTTTTCACATTTAATGTATTACTATGCTATTCCTTTTTGAAATGACCTCCAGGATAAGAGATATTTTAATTTTTACAAAAACTAGAGCACCTTATCTTAGCTAGTACATGAAATTGCTTAAAAAACAGCGTTTTTATTCACATAAATAACTGTATATTTTGTAATGTAATTGATAAATCTGAAGGTTATAAAACACTTATACTGTTATACAGAACATACACACAAAATTTCAGTTAATCATTTTCCAAACCTTTTGAGCAATCTCTGTCCCCGTTCGAGCATTTCGAAAAAACACATTTCGAGTAAAATGCATTTTAAAATTTGACATCTTATGTAAAGCTATGTCATCTGCTTTTACCAAAACACGTGCAGTTCTTGTTCTAGTGAATTGAAAATAAAAAAAACTTGATATTTTTATAAAGCTAATAAGATATCCTATAAAATAAAATCATAAACAAATTTGTCAATTTTTTTTTTAAAAAATAAGGATTTTAGGGTAGTCGGATACCTTAAGTCTCTTAATGATCCTGAGATTTTAATGGTTTTCTAACTGTCTACTTGATTTTCCCGAATAATATTACTTTTTTTGAAGGGATCACAGTATAATACATACTCTTTGTAAAAAATACCTCAAGGTGAATCTTCTCTCATGAGTCATTCCACTCATCTTTTGTTAAGATGTCTGTGCTAGTACCTCATTGTCCACGTCTACTCGTGAATTCAAATTTCTCCTCTATTCACCGTGAAAAATGTAGCCTAAGTAGTCAACTGGTCATAAGTACGAGCCCGTGGTCGACGTTTTCTTCTGATGAGTACTGGATTCGAGTCCTGTTGCAAGCAAAGACTAGTCGTGTAATGGAGCTGAGGCGTGTTTAACTGTCCCAGTGGCGTAACGCACATCCCGCATTGATTGAGGGGAACCCATGATTCTAGGAGGCGCGAAGCCTAACTAATGGCAAGTACGTACCCATTGTAAGATCCAGCTTGGGACCCAAAACCTAACTTTGCAGGGGTACCTAATTGTCTCCATTTAGGTATCCGACAACGTTCGGAACCGTGATTTTTAAAAAAAGCGCATAAATGGATAATTTTCATGATATTTAGTGTCACTTAGATTAGAATACATGAATAAAATTGTTTTAAGGACATTTTGACAAAAAAAAATTATTTAAATACAATATTTTGGCAAAAAATTAACTTAGAATAATTTTTGTTCCAAATGTTCTCCTTTTGTGAAAAATGCTTCTATTATAATAATATTTTGCCTGCATATAGCTTAGACCTCTGTACAGAGGCTCAACTAGAATTTTTGAAAAATTCACATTATTTTCAGAGTTACAACCCATTGAAATAATTATCGGTGTTTTTTTCTTAACATTGCTCCCCTTTGTTGTCGTGAAATATGGATAAACCCACTTCTAAGTTATATATTTCTCGAGGCCACTTAACTGTCCGGAATCAAAATATGAAAGTTAGCGAAGTATGAAAGTTAGGAGAGAGGGAGATATCAGCTCAGTGGCTATCCTCGTCCCTTGACCCAGGTTCAAAACTACGAGGATTATTCCCGGTAGACCTCGTGCCACTTTATAATGCGACATCAGTAAGGCAATTATCTCTACCGAAGTAGAAAATTTGAGTCTCAGGTATTAAAAGGCACTATTAAAACATCTATATTTGCTGTTCGTCATTTCCACAGAGAATGTTTCTTCTCTTTATGATAACCAGAGATTATTTTGCTTATTTTTTATGATTTTTAAAAGAAAAGAGATTCGTTCAAAGTAAAATTGAGAGACAATGCTTTAAGATTGATTTCAATACAGTTGGTAAACATTGAAATTGAACATGTACAAAATATTAACAGAGAAATTTTGAAGTAACATCCAGCAAAAACAAGTAATATAAAAAAAAATTTTAAAGTCAATTCCTACGTAGATCAACAAAGAAAAATTTTATTTTAGCTACTTTTTCTTAAATAGTTACAATTAATATAAATATGTATATACATAGGACAGAATCACAACATTGAGTGGTCATTAATTTTTATTTATTATTATTAAAGTATCGTATTGTCATCCAAAACAATCGCGTCTATAAAATTTCAGTTCAACTGAGTGCCTTAAAACGGGAGAAAAAAAACCATTTCAAGCTTTGACACAAGTCGCCAAAAAGGATGCCAACGTGGGTGTATTTGTAATTCTTTAAATAATTAGTTTTAATCATTTAATTTTTATTAATTAGAATTAAATTATTGTATTGTCATCCCAAATAATCATGTATATAAAATTTCAGCTCAGTGGAGCGCTTTAAAATGTATTTTATTAAGGATTGAAAATTCCAACAAGATAAATAAATAAATAAACAAACAAATAAATAAATAAATATATTGAGAGTGTGAGTTAATAGTAGGAATTGAAAAAGGGAACCTAAGTCATTTTTTCAATTTTATTTTAATTCTGATGAGCAATTTTGATACTGACATATTTGATAAAAGTGAAATATAAATGCCATTATTTAGATTTTTTTTTTCATGTCTTTTTAATCAACAATTTAGGCTATATTTAGTTTTAAAATGCAATATTTTCTAATTAAATGATTTTTAAGAACCCTTTTTAAAAAAAAAAAATGTTGCTGTCTTTTTATAACGAGGGAAGAAGTCGTGGCTTTTGTGGCAAAGGATTTGTTTGCGATGAGTATTGACGCGCGAGGTGAGCAAACATCCACGAGTTTTGATTCGCTCGTAATGGGAACAATATTTTAGATTGGACAGGTCCATCCGAATCGATTCCTTCTATTGACACAGCCATCCCCGGAATACATAGATCGATTCCTCCGCTTTAAATACCACTTTTTCTAGCACCGTGTTGGGATGTTCTCCTAACTCGAGTCTTTTCCGAGTCTTCGGAGAGTCATGTTTACTCACATGAGTTCTTATTCCTTAAGGTTTCCGACTACGTTCGGAACCCTGATTTTTCAAAAGCATACAAATGATTTTTTTAAAAAAAATTTAGTGTCACTTAGATTAGAATACGCGTATAAAACTGTATTAAGAATATTATTACAATAAAAAATTATTTGAATGCAGTGTTTTGGCAAAAAATGAACATAAAACTACTTGTTTTCAAAATATTCTCCTTTTTTGAAAAATGCTTCTATAATAATAATATTTTGTCTTTTTATAGCTAAGACTTCTACAGAGATCCTGAACAAGGATTTTTAAAAAATTCGTATTATTGTTGGAGTTACTACCAATTGAAATAATAATCGGTGTTTTTTTGCTAAAATGTTTTCACTCTGATGTATCAAAATATGGATAAATCTACATCTAAGTTATGTATTTCAAAAATCCTAGTCCAGGCTCTGTACAAAGGTCTGAACTATGTTTAGGCAAAGTATTATTATTATAGAAGCATTTTTTGTAAAAGGAGATTGTTTTGAAAACGGGTCATTCTATGTTCATTTTTTGCCACAATTTCGCACATAAATAATTTTTTATTGTAGCAATATTCTTAAAATAATTTTATATGTGTATTCTAAGTGATACTAAATATTTAAAAAATATATTCATTTGTAGCTTTGCAAAATCACGGTTCCGAGCGTAGTTGGATACCTTAAAGCTTAAGGTAACTGATTCGTTGCTTTAAAAAATAACGAACAACCGATATTATCAGGAATCCTCTTAAGTTAATACCAATGAAGAACTCAAAATAATTTTGCAAATTAAAAGAAACTTTATCCTAGTGGATTTTAAAATAGTTATAACGTCTTTTACTCGCAAAATATCAATGTCTCTAGTATCAAAAAAAGTAATAGCGTTTAACATGCTTTTTAAGCCCTATTTCATAATGGTATAGTGGAGGGGTTTTTTTCCTTAATTTATTACTTTTGTAACTTTTTAGGTGTTTTGAAAAATCGAATTAAAAAAAAAATCTTTTGCGTATGAGAACTGACATTTTTCTCCAGTACCATGTTTTCTATAAGCACTCATTTCAACAATTCTCATTTTTAAGTGAAGTTTTCAGTAATTTAGACAAAATTTAGAACTTTGCAACTACTATTATTTTAACGTTAACTATTACATGCTTTCATCAAAAAGCTTTAATGTTTAAATATCAATGAAACACACTAAAAATGAAATAGATCTTTTTATTTAAACAAATTCTCAGCAAAAGTAATAATCTTAAAGGGAATAATATCAAACGAAAAAAAAAGGGGGAGGAGAGTTTCAAAATGTAATTAAAAAATCAAGATCCATTAGCTAAACTCTTTTTACTAGACTTCTTATATCTCGAATTCAACCAGTGCGTGCTCTTGAGCTGTTCTAAGTAAAAGATGTCACTTAAACAACTCAACTTGTCTTTTTCAATTCCTACTATTAGCTCACACTCTCTATATATTTTTATCTTGGTGGAGTTTTCAATCCTTAATAAAATACATTTTAAAGCGCTCCATTGAGCTGAAATTTTATATACATGATTATTTTGGATGACAATACAATTATTTAATTATAATTAATAAATATTAATGGATTAAAACTAATTATTCAAAGAATTACAAATACAGTCACATTGACATCATTTTTGGCGACTTAGAGACCCTTTTGGCGACTTGTGTCAAAACTTGAAAAAAAAATTTCTCACATTTTAAAGCGCTCATTTGAGCTAAAATTTTCTATATACTATTGTTTTGGCTAAAAATACGATAATTTATTTATAATTGATTAAAATTAATTGAATGAAACTAATTATTTAAAGAATTACAGATACAGCCACGTTAGTTTCATTTTTAGCGACTTGTGACAAAACTTTAAAAAAAAAAATTTCTCACCTTTTAAAGCATTTAGTTGAACTGAAATTTTGTATACACGATTGTTGTGAATGACAATACGATACTTTAATGATAATGAATAAAAATTAATTACCACTTAATGTTGGGGTTCTGTCCTATGTATATACATATTTATATTAATTGTAACTATTTAATAAAAAGTAGCTAAAATAAAAATTTTCTTTGTTGATCTAAGTAGGAATTGACTTAATTTTTTTTTTCATATTACTTGTTTTTTCTTTTTTCTCTTTCTATCTGTTGCTTCTGAGGAAAGCATTTATATGAACAGATACAGTTCATTTCCTTTCTTACATATTTTCCTGGACCCATGTGGTAACAAGAATGTGAGATCGAGGGAAGGAATAGACAGAATCAGTTGGATGGAATAAAAACTTGCAACAAAAATAAGAGCGAATTTAGAGAGTTTTTTAAGAGCTTTTTTTTCCTAATAACTCGTTGAAAAACTTTTGACTGCGTACAGTAAAAAAATATCACTGCTGTGAAAGCATTATGTATCCCTTTTTAGGGATGATAAAAATTCATAGATATATATCTAAATGATATTGATTATAAGAAAAACTTTTAAAGTATCGAAATGAAATACGTATGCATATATTTTTATTAATCTCTACTAGAGAAACAGAAATGATTTGAATAATAAAGATAAAAAAAACCAGATATTCGAACTTAAATATATGGATGCTGTAGCATTGCTGACTTAGGACAGCTTTTAATAATTCATTAAAAGTTGGGCTTAACCAGTTTTAAGGCAAGCCAGCCTTCTCCCTTTCTGTTTATAATACTGTGCGTATATATATATAAACTTTGTATAATGTCATTAATTATTTGGTTTGCAAAACAAAGTGTAAAAAATATTTCTTTTTCATTTAAATCTTTAAATGAATTAACATTTAGTAATTAAAATCAATCCATCTCTGATATTGAAGAAAGTAGTACATTAGTTATTTTATTGTTTTCAGTTTTGTTTTCTCCTTCATTTATTTATTGTACTAAGCTGCTTACTTATATATTATATACGTACAGTTCCATATTTACTTAAAGTTATTAAATGAATGCTGTCCGGCGCGTTTTCTATTTCTGTTAGTAAAGGATTATTTGAGATACCAATGTAGGGTTCTAGACCAGGGTGGTCAACCCGCGGCCCATCTTAAGTAGTTTTGGGGCCCACACAGGACTCATGACAACTTCACAAAATAGGATTATTTTATACAACTTTTTTGTTTTTAGTGTTTTTTTTAAACAAATAAATCTTACAACTGTTTCTATTTTATCACGCTGCTTATTTACTGTGAATCTTTTTTTTTCCTTCCGAAATTGAAATTTGTCAAACATAAGTAGCACTCAAACTTAACGGACGAAAACCTGCAACGTGAATTACGATACGAAAATACACATGCATTGAGATCAACTTGCAAAAACTAAGTGAAAGATTTGAGAAATCAATACCTCACTAATTAAATAAATTAAACATTATTCGATCATTGCCTAGTTATTATTATATTATCTATATTTGTGAATGCATGAAAATAAATGAAAACAATAATAATACGTCAATCTGTTTTAAATTTTCACTCCACAATAAATATAATGGGTCCAAATCTAATATAAAGATATATATTTTTTATATACGGCCCGCGGGATTATAATGTTATTTTCTGAAGTGAGCCTTGATTTCATTTGGATTGGCCACCCCTGCTCTAAATTTTCGACATAATATCGGCTGAGGTCATTTTTTTAGAAGAATGATAAGCGTTCATGTTTTCACACTTGTCTTTTATTTAAATCATTATCATACGTACATATCCGTCCTTAGATTATAAAGATAAGCAAAATGAAACTATCTCCCTCTTTTCATTCGTGTTGTTTGAATCTCATGTTTTCTTCTACCACGTGGGGAAATCTAATAAAAACAAGTAATATAAAAAAAATTTTAAGTCAATTCCTACTTAGATCAACAAAGAAAAATTTTATTTTAGCTACTTTTTATTAAATAGTTACAATTAACATAAATATGTAAATACATAGGACAGAATCACAATATTAAGTGGTCATTAATTTTTATTCATTACCATTAAAGTATCGTATTGTCATCCAAAACAATCGTGTATACAAAATTTCAGTTCAACTGAATGCTTTAAAACATGAGAAATTTTTTTTTAAAGTTTTGACACAAGTCGCTAAAAATGAAACCAACGTGGCTGTATCTGTAATTCTTTAAATAATTAGTTTCATTCAATTAATTTTAATCAATTATAAATAAATTATCGTATTTTTAGCCAAAACAATTGTATATAGAAAATTTCAGCTCAATGAGCGCTTTAAAATGTGAGAAAAAATTTTTTCAAGTTTTGACACAAGTCGCCAAAATGGTCGCTAAGTCATCAAAAATGATGCCAACGTGGTTGTGTATTTGTAATTCTTTAAATAATTAGTTTTAATCAATTAATTTTTATGAATTATTTTTATAGTATTGTATTGTCATCCAAAATAATCCTGTAAATAAAATTTCAGCTCAATGGAGCGCTTTAAAATGTATTTTATTAACGATTGAAAATTCCACCCAGATAAATAAATAAATATATAAATAAATATATAGATATTGTGAGCTAATAGTAGGAATTGAATAACTTTATTTAGAGTACCTCAAAATTGCTTGAAAGTTATTAATCAGTTCCGGCAGATTTGTAATAGATTTATGTCTGATATTTTCACTCCTTTACTTGAGCTAAAAAGGAAATTTTCATGCTCCTATGTCTTAAGTAAATAATTAAATCAATATTTTAAGACAAAAATTGTTTTAAGTTAAAATTTTGGTTTTCAATAAGAAAAATTTAACACACTTTAATATTTAAATCTTTTTTTAATTTTCTGGGGTAATTTTTAATTTTCATATTTAGCAATGTCAAAAGTTAAACAATTAATTTAAAAATCATTTGGTTTTCAGGAATTCTATGTTAAAATATTCCTTTTTTTTTACACCTCTTTATGGATTTTTTTCCACTTCATTTAAACTCTGAAAAATTTTATGAGAACATGCGATGTGAAGAATTTTATTTTAAAACGTACGATATACAGAAAAAAAATAATCCAAATGTAATTTATTATTTCAGAGAAATGATCCTGAGACGAAATACATAGAATAAGTGTGTTCAGTATTTCCTAATTTGATTTAATATGGTTGGCCTTTATAATATATTTTAAAAGTAGAATAATGTTTGTTGAACAGACATTTTTAATGTTTGACTCAATGCAACTAAACAATTAACAAAAAGACGCTTAAACTGAATACAATTGTTTAATTTAATGTAATTGTGTATATTTATTTCACTTTAGTTTTCAAAGTATTATAATTAACTACTGTAAAGCTAAAAGAGAAGAAGAGTTAAATACTGTAAAATACGTTAATGTTATAATTCAGATAATAAATTTTGTATACATATTGCCTTAAAGATAAAAAATTCAACTTTATAGAATATGCTTACGGTTTGTTTTCGTTTTATTCTAAGAATATTAGAAATGGAGCCCGCGGAAGGTGTTCAAATATATAATATTAAATGTTTTGTTAAAATGGAAAAGGGGCAGAATTTATTTTTTAGTTGTCTCACAAAGAAAGTTTTAGAGAGTTCTTTCATGTTATGTTAATTTCATTTCATTTATATATATATATATATATATATATATATATATATATATATATA
>BMAV01015470.1:546630-578212 GCA_019973955.1 Trichonephila inaurata madagascariensis
ATATATATATATATATATATATATATATATATATATCCCGAACGAAAGTATTAAGAGGATATGTCTCTTTTATATGACTGCCTTTCGAAGTATTGTACATTTGATAAAACGTCATTTGTATAAAATTTAACTATATGTCATAAGAAAATCTTTGAATAGAGAAAATCGATCAATAGAAACATATAGATCCATATTCACATTCATCATTATAGAGGTTATTCGAATGCCATATTTTCAATTAGGGGATGAGAATAATGAAGAATTAGAATTAATATTATTCAACTGATATAATTGGTCCTGTATGAAAATTGTGTTGATCTTATTATTTATAACTGATTGAAATAAACTTCTTTGCTAGGAATTTAAAGGATATTTGTATATGTGTTCATTATTAATAAAGTCAATTATACTAATGTTGATAACAATTAATATTATTACATAATATAGGATATATAATGAAGCCCAGTGGCGTAGTGGTTAGTGCATCGGGCTTCTAAACCCGGGATAGACAAGGTCGACTCAGCCTTTCATCCCTTCAGAGGGTCGATAAATAAGTACCAAGCTTGCTTGGGATCTTCACTCTAGGGGTATCCGGTCGGACTAACCACCTGACCGGAACATCTGCTCATGCATCTCAGGGCCCAAGGTCGCGTATATTGAGTTGGGCACATTAGGCCTTGGCTCTCATGGGCTGTCGCGCCACTGAGTTAACTTAAGGATATATAATATTATTACAATATAAATATTAATTTAACTACTTTTAAATATTTAGGGCTGGATGTCCCATAAATCCTGCCTAGGTCTTCGCCTAAGAATACAGAAACCAGAGAGCATGAGATTGGGAAGAAATAATCAACCAAATACTTATAAAGTTTTTCAGTTTCGGTGGATTAGTTCAATTTTAAATACGTATATTTTTCAAAAGCTTTATTTAAAAACACATCAGCCCTGAGTGTGAATTCTTGTATTTTATGCATTGAAGGAGATTGAAAGTAACTGTTTACTTTAAAAAGTTTGGACTTCTAAAAAGAGTTCGCTGCTTCGATTAAGTTAGTAAATTTTAAACTTGTTCAGCTTTGTAAAACAATGGTTTTAAATTTATAATTTTCAAGAAAATCAAAGTCACAGTACTTACCTAAGCACCTGTGTTACTGTTTAATCGTAATTTAAACTAATAACAGTAAGAGTTTGCGTATTTTCGATGCAGTACAAAAGCTAAACAACCCAGAAAGTGTAAAGCTTTGCACACTAAAACTATAGGTTATGATGATTTGCACATTGAAGAAATTTTTTCGAAATTCACTTTAGATTTTTTTAAATTCAATTTTTAAGCGATTTACCAATTAACTGGCTATATGACGTCATATGAAGTCACGCCTATCTCTGAATGTGAACATTTATGTTTCGTGCAGTTTTTTGAGGAATGTTACATACTTTGATTAGAAATATATTTATTTACAGTAATACTTCTGGACTTTCTCGAACAATCCTTCTTCTACAGAATCAAAGTTATGCAAAAAATTCGAATTGTATGAAAAAAATAGTCAAATAAAAGAGACACAATCTTGGTAATTACACGCAATAATGGTATATCAAAGTCGATTGGTTCCAAAACAATCCGAGACGAGAACCAATTCAAGAGAAAAATTCCAAAGGTCTCGAGACGAAATGGGCGGTCCCTCAGTTGTCTTAAACTTCAGAATGATTCTACCCTAATTTCTCTCTTTTCTTGAATTCCTGTCTGCATACAAATTAAGGTAATGCATCAATCCTAATAGGATTTTAAGAAAAAAATTTTCTTTCTTATTATTATACAGGTTTGGAGATTTTTCCGAAAATAGGCAGGAACACAAACATTCACAATCAAACTTTTTATTCTATGTATTGGATTGTTCGATGTAATGTGTTAAAATTAGAATATTAAAAAACAAGACAACAAATTTTTTTTTAAAAAAATGTGCTATCAAATAATTTACCTTAATAAACCTTCAATGATTTATGAGGAAGACTTTTTTTAAAATTTTTCTTGCCTCTGAGACTTCTTATTTTTCGTATTCACTTTTGATGAGCCGATTCTTACATTATTCATCCCTCTATAATGTCACTTCTCAGTTGCCAAAATTCAATACATTCGTTATTGAATATTATAAAAATTTATTTAGTTATGGAAAATTATCGAATAATTCTTTTATCTCAACAGGTTATTCAAGTTTTACGCTTTTATTATTTTGATAATTATTTTCTATTCTTTTGTGAGAGTCAAAATACTTGATTACAAAAAGTTCAGTATTGTCAATGTTATGATTTTTTTCAGTTGAATTTTTTTCTGAATATTTCTCATAATATATGAAAAATAGCCTCCTAAATCCCATTTTAAAGAGGTTCACTCCTGATGTTGTTTTTTGTCTATGCAGTTTTTGAGAACACATGCTGACTTATCGGACTTTTTACTTCAAAATGTAAATGAATATATTCTTTATGTTTTTTTTTTTGGTGTTATATTTTAATTTATAACTCAAAGATTTGCTTAATTAGTTTCGTTAAAAATTCGAGCTATTTTTTCTTTTCTTTTTTTTTTTCTCTCTTAATTTTCGTCTCACACGCATATACACATCTAAAGGATATAATCGTGTGTTCGAGTCCTAATACAATTAAGGATCTGTCCTAGAGCAGGACTGATGCCCATTAAAAAATCGAGGATCGAAGTCCTCACGACAGAGAAGGTGTGGAATATTATCTCATACAATGTCCTCGTCGCTTGACTGGACTGAAAATGGGCTCAATTCATAACGGTCACATGATAAAGACAAACAAGTGCTCGCAAAAATTGTTCTTCAAAATTATTTTTTTTTAATTAAAAGAAAAATCTTATTTTATGTGTATATTTTTAAATAAAATGCATTTTGTATACATATGTACTTTTTAAGAGAAAGATTCTGCAAAGAGCAGAAGTTGGCAACAACGCAGCGCGTGAACTGATTAGCTGGAAACACAAGATACCTTTTATTGTGTGACTATGACATCACATGAATTCGACCCATTACAAGGACGATCTCGAATGTTTCTTCGAAGTGTGACGTAAATAAACAATCAATCAATCAATCTGACGAGCTTAAATAACACATTTTTTAAACTAATTACTTAAAAATAATTTTTTTGATTATTGAAGTTTTATTTATTTTTAGAAAAGTTAGTAATATTTTTAGTTGAACAGTGAAAAATATTTGACTGATTGTTAAAAACTCTGAATAGTAATGATTTAAAAGATTTAATGTATTATATATATATATATAAAGTTTTATATTTAATCCTTTTTGTCTCCGTAATATAAAAAAATGTCTACTTCCTTAGTTTTGTATACGTATTCACGTTTATAATGCATAAATAATCAACAAACAATTTTATAAAATTCTACTGAATTTTTACTTATACTTTATACTATTATCGTTCCAAAATGGTATTGTTGTCAGGAATATTCCTGTAAGAAAAAATGAAAATTTTAATCAGCAAAGAAGTCTGAGAAGAGTACATACAATTTCTTATATTTATGAAACTTATAAACACTATTTCTTACTTTTATGTAACTAAATTGTTTTTCTGTTGTATATGCATTTTTATATTACTTCAATACTCTTTTTTAGACATTAATTTCATTTTAATACACAATAATGACTGTATGTATGAATTTTATGAGATAAGAGACGTATTTCGATACATAAGAAAAGTATCAGTAAATCCGTAAATACTAGACAGACAAAACACCTTTCCCTAAACAGACAAAAAAAAAATAACAGTAATCTCAGGACAGTAAAATAACAATAATCTCTGGTATTTAAATTGACTTCAATGCTCAGCGAATTATTGAAATTTTTCTTATTGAGAGAAGTTATATTATTAAAGTCACATTCCAGGAGGCCATCTTAATTAACAAAGAGAACAATGTGCAATTTATTCAAATCTATGAGCATACTTGCTTCATATTTATCAAAAACATTTCAGATGGAGTTTCGAAACATACTGATTTCTCACCTTAAGAACTATAATTATCACGAGCGCATTCCTTGTAAAATACCTTACATTTTTAAAATGTATAAACTCAACTTTAAATATGGAATATTTCAATAATTTCAAAGGATTTCAACGACTGTTGACGAAATGATTGCGATGAATTTCCATTAGAAGCCATTTCTGCATTTATGGCAGCTAATTATGTATTTAATATGAATGTGCCGAGGAACCATAACTCTTCGGCGATTCCTGGACTGAGAAGGTATCATTAATTTCTGTGGAATTTCTTGAAAGCGAAGTGTTATCTTGAGAGAGAAGGAGGGACGTGATGCGGAGTTGGAATGGGCGATGCAAAGGAGCTCTAAATCAACCAGGTGCTTGAACTCGGAGGGGGAGGGCGCTGCTGGACTCAGTCCAGTGGCCGAAGGGTCGATGGCCACTGACATTTACCTCAAGGACAAGCCCTGCCCCAGGACACTCTTTCTCTTTATTCCAAAGCTTATAATTGAAAAGTAATTTCTATGAACCGCAGTTAAGAGTGGGCTTGTTTCTCGAGAAATGCATTCTCCTTTTCTTCTTCGCCTTCATCCTTCTATCTCCCTCCCATCTTTTAACTATCTTTCATTATTTTCGTTTAAAAAAGGATTATCAATAACTTCATAATATTCTGAATTTGTAATGTTTATGAAAGTTGTTGATTCGTAATTATAGTTAAGACCACATAATAAAAGGATTAGTGCCAGTTGATAAAATACATTTAGGTAGAATATCTTGATTCGAAGCCTTTTTATTCTTTTCAATTTGAACTATAAATACGTTCGTGGTAAATAAGTTTGTCCGTAATTTCTCATTGTTATAGCAAATCATAGTGTAAGGTACAATATATCACTTTATATTCTTCCGTCGATTCTTGTATTGTATTTCCATCGACTTGTATTTTAAAAGTGATTAGAATCTTCTAAATATAGATTTATGCCATTTTTTAACGAAACGAAAAAGAAATCTATCAGGCCTAATGCTTATTTTTTAAACGATTTGTAAGCTCTAAGTACCCTTTAATTGAAACGAAAAAGTTAATATCCATTTAAAAAAAACATCTGCAAATTTTTTTAAGTTTCTGAGTAAAATAAACTTTTAAAATATTAAATTTATATATATATATATATATTAAACAAAAGTACGCGAATGACTTTAAAAGTTTTAGTGAATTTTAATTAATTCAGAACACTATACTAATTAATATTTAGTCACAAAGGGTGAGTTTTTAGTATTTGTTTAGCTTTTAACTTTCAGAATCAATTCTAAGCAAAATTGTAACTTTAAATTTTATCCGGAGTTGTTTAAAAACAAAAATAGCATTATTTCATATTACCCTCTTTAAAAGTAAATAATAATATTTAAATATTCGAAAAACAATAATATTTAAATACGAAAATTTTACTGGGATTTTCGAAATAGAAAAAGAATATTCATAGAATTGCGTAGTTACGACTTATTTTTCTTTTAGAACGTCGAAAAAGGACAAAAACAGGAATGGACAGTATTTCTTTAACTTTCAATTTATCTAGTTATATCAGCTCAATAGATATCTAAAAGACGTTCAACAAGGTTGTCACTTTGATATCAGCTAAAGAACAATACTCAGTATCGTTCAGTTTTAGCTTTGGTAATCGAGATTAAGTTTATCTGTATCTAGAAATAGATATTTCAAAATATTCGACTCTTTTCTTTTTCACTTTGTAAGGTTATATTAAAGAAATTTTACTAAGAAAATTATTGCTTAGTTATCTAAATTAATTATAAAAAAATATTGCCTCTTATACGTTTAAAATATCTTTCGCTTTACCAAATATTTAGTGGGAATGGGAATGTGGTATACTTTTTTTTGTAAATTTTGTTGGGTATTCAACATGTATTATTTAAATGATATATTTCTTCAACGAATATATTTATTTCCATATTTCTCCTGCTTTGACTTTCCAATACATGCACTTTCGATAAATTAGATCATAAAGCCAATTTAAGCTGTATTGTATACGCTGTATTATAATTATTGGCTTCGATTGCTTGAAAATTTACAGAGACAGTAAAAACTTGCATGAGAATCACAATCTTTGTAGAAAATGAAGGATTTCGAATATCCTTTTCTCCAAATAATAATAATGAATAGAATGATGGCGGTGTGATCTCAAAGTCCTTATTATAAGACTTGGTGTGTGCATATTTTGTTTACTATATCATACATAACATTGATACAAGAAATTTTAAATAGAAAATATTTTTAAAAAATTAAATACATGTGACGAAAATATAAGAGGTTGATTAAATTGCAGTTCAAAAAGCATTTCAGTAGAATTCCAAACAACATTAAAAAAAAGAAAGATTTTTTTTAAAAAAAATTGCTTTCTACTGATAAGTACTCATCTTCAACCAAGTTTTAAGACATGCTTCTTTACTTAATCAGAAGCAATTTTGAAATCTTGTAAAATTCCTGTAAATCTTTTTAACTCGATATGTCAAATGTGGCCCGATGCGCATAGCCTGTACAATATCTAACATTGTTCATTTATATATATTTTTTTGGGAGGGGAGGGGGATATCTATTATATCGAATGCTTTATTATAATATAATAATACATCGATTTGTTAGAGACTACCATGAACAAGTATTATGTATCGATGCTAACCAGCTACACGCTCCATTTAAATAAAAAATTATGATACTGATAGCTCCTAAGTATGTACAGAGGATTTTTGTAAAGGCATATATAATATATTCTAGTCGCTGTTAATATCACTTTTAATTTGAACAATAATGGATATTTTTGAGACATTGAAGTTCAGAAATGTCACATTTTAAAAAATTTTGATTTGTAATGAATTTATCAAAAAAAATAATAAACTTTATTTTCCTAAATTAAGTTAACTCGATCTTGGTAATCCCCTATTTTCTACGATAAATAATTATAAAGATGTATTAAAATGATTCGTCTAAATCAACAAGCAATCCTGCTTGATTCCGTACAATTATCGGATGTTTTAAGAATATTCTGGATCCTTTTTAAACTGTCAATCCTTGATTGCCATATACATATACTATAATTTAAATCAGTCTACAGAGTAAAACTTCATATTAATTATTATTACAATTAATTAATTTATAAAGGTTATTGTTTTACTAATCAAAAGAACTTTTTAAAAAGTTGTGAATACGTCGTAGTGGTACACTCACTTCCAAAAGTTAAGCATGAAGATGTAAAATGAAAAAAAATCAACAAATACTACTTTGATTGACACAAAATTTGGCAGTAAAGTAGCATATATATTTATACATAAAACAAAATCAATAATTATATACAGAAATGAAAACAATATTAAATGTTTGTAATTATCAGATAATGCCATACTGGAGACTTAAACAGAATTATGTATACAGTGTAAACAGCATAAAATGAAAAAAAGGACATTAATAGGATATGTGATCCCCCTCATCTGTATGCAAAGCTTACACCTTCTGACCATGCTTTCAATTAGGTGGTCAACCACCGCAGAATTAAGCAATCGCCATTCTTCTTGTAGAGCAGTTTCCAGCTCAATAAGAGTGGCTGGAGGTGGGAAAGGTGAAGATACAGCACAGTCGAGAGCATCCCAAAGATTTTCAATGGGATTAAGGTCGGGCGAATATGCTGGCCACGCCATACGCGCAATCCCTTCACTCTCCAGGTAATCATCGACGATGTCAGCTCTATGGGGACGTGTGTTATCGTCCATTAAAACAAAAGTAGGGCCAACTGCTGCAGCGTACAATGTCACATTGGGTTAACGAAATTATTTATTAGTTATAGTTGTTATTTATGGAGGGGGTGAGTTGGTTTAAAATATTAAATGAATTAGAATTGAATTTCCAAACCCCACTTTCGAATGTTTAATTAGTATTTAATTGCCAGTATTTAGTTTTCATTTGAAATGTCAGTATCCCATGTGATGTCGGATTTTTTTTCGATATTTTATATCAATATAATTCCGTTTTCTTTTCTTTTGCTGCTGCTGCTTTTTATGTTTAATTATTTTTAAAAATAAGAAACAATTTCATACATTTTTTTAAAAAAGGAATCTTATTAAGGAAATCACATTGTTTTTTCTCAAAGAATGAGAACACATTATGTAACTTGAATTTATAACTTTAAACCATAAACTATTTTGTATATAATAATGAATTTAATCATTATTTTATTTTCCGATTTCTCTACATTATTCTTCCTAAAAAAAAATATGATTTTGAACAATTTGCATGATAAATGGCTCTTAAATTTTTATTAATTGTTATCTAATCAACAAAATAATAAAAAAATCTCTATATATTTTGACATATGTATAATAACTAATAATAATTTTTTTTTTATTTTTTATTTTTTATTTATTTATTTATTTATTTATTTTTTGTAAAATAGGGGATGATATTAGTTTAAATAACTCTGTTTTATACATTGGATATGTTCACAAAATAATTATAAATTTACTGTAAAAGGTATTTATTCCATCATCGAAATTTCGGCAGAAAAAGAAGAAAAAGTAAAATAGTGCATGTTTACAGGTTTTTTTAAATTTGTAGAAAATAGACATTCCATATTTTTAAAAACATCGTAAAAGGACTTAGTAAGAAAGTAGTGACAAGAAACAAAAATTTTTAACTTTTAAATAAATGACAGAGTAGAGAAAATGCTCTTATAACCCATTGAATTATTGTCCTGACTTATCTGAGAGCTTCCAAAAACTTTTAATTTATCCAACACAGAAGAAATACATTGCCTCTGATTAAATATCAAAAAAAAAAAAGATTTAGGAAAAAAGCCCATGAAGTATAACATTTTCCATTCATTAATGAAACATTGTAAATAGCAATAGATAAGCATCACCGTTTAAAAAAATATATCACTTGAACTTTTTTTCTCAGCATCCCATTGTAAAACGTGCTTTTTTAAAGCTTAAAAAACGCCATTGCTCCTCTTGCTTATTGACTTTCTCGGAAAGAAGGCAACGCCCAGGTCAATGTGATCCTAACACACGCACGTTCCGGACACTTTAAAAAAAACAATTTATTTCATATAATCCTCCGTATAAATAGAATGTGTTCCGCAGATATATTACCGTATTAAAATTAAACTCGTTTTTCACTGAGAATATGTCATCGTTGATTATCTTTACTGTCAAACACCGCATGAGGTTGGCCGAAGGAAAAAAAATTTGAATGGCTAAACCACCCAACGTGATGAAAAGCTGTAACAATAGACAGGGAAGTAATAAATTTGTTACAAATATTACATTCACGGAAAATGTATATTTTTGCTTCTTAGAAGAAAGCTACTGTAGAAACAAAACAGTAACTTAAGTACTACGCCGTATTACAGCAATTCATAAATCTAAAAAATCATTTGACCAAAATAACAGAACATTTTATTATTATTTTTCAATGAGATGTGTTTTAAATGCTATATTTAATGAGATAATTTTATTATTATTTGTTATGTAAAAGCAGTTCTAGACAGGATTAAGTGAGTGAGAGTTACATTAACGACAAGAATTATTGATAACGGACCTCGTACTTTTGAACCTAGGTCAAGTGACGAGGACATCATCTGAGCTAGCTCTATCTCTCTTAACAAACACACTTCACCAACGGGAGGACATTGAGCCTCGACAGATGTAACATGCATCGGCCTCCCCCTACACGGAGGGTCTTCAGTGGCAGCAAGACTCGAACCTCTGACACTCCAGCCATGATTTCGTAGCCTAAATCGGGTTAAAGAAAAATCTTAAGGAATTCTTGAAATTTAAGAATATTTTAGAAAATTTAATTAATCATTAAAATAAAGATAAAATTTCCTCCGTTCAACGAAGTTCTAAAATTTAATATTTATCATATATAAGTTTTTAACCTAAAATAAGAACACAATGCTTATAGTGATTTGAGATTATTATTCATTTTCCTTTCAGAAGATTCTAATGTATCCCTTATATCAAAGAAATAGAAAATAATATATAAATCTATACAACAATAAGATAATATATCTACATTAAAAAAGTTTCACATGTTTATGAATTTCATTAATGTATAATTAGTGTAACTTTTGGTACTAAAAAAATAGCTATGTAAGTAATGCCTTTTAGTTTGTAAATATTCCGTATTTGTTTTCATTATCGACATAAATTTCATTTACTCGTATTCACATATACATTTAGCTTATTTAATATATATATATATATATATATTGATTCATTTCATTTGATTCGTTAGATTTACAACGACTTTGACTATTAAATAGCAATTGGCTTGATTCCAATTTTTTATTTTTTTATTTGAGTCTTGTCAGCAGATAGATTTCTCTTTGAATTATTTAAAATATTTCAATTTCATAAAATTATAAAATATACATATTTTAATTTTTCTGCAATTTCTCTCCAAATTATTTTTATTCAAATGTGTTATTTATATATTAATCACTTCACTCAACTGTGAAAAAAAATGTCAGAAAGTCAAATAAATAAAAAAGAATAATCATCACAAAACCTTTTTGAAAAATCATTTTTTTTTTAAATTTTTATCATTATAATTGGGATCAATTTTTGACTTATAGATATGGAAAAAAATATTTGCATTAAAATGTATTCTAAAATTAAATGATGTTAGATAGAAAATTATAAATAAACTTGGATAAAAAAAAATTAACTACCTCTGAAAATTTTGATTATTTGCTTTCGTAAAAACTGCTTTTTTAATTTAATAAAAAATAAAAATTGATTTCTAATTTTTTTTTTATCCAAGTTTATTTATAATTTTCGCATTTATAATAGATTTGTTTAAAAAGAAATTTCTTCAAATATATTATTAATATTAAATCCAGCGAATACAATAAATTTCAAATGCTATTTTTTCGCACCTAAATTTCTAAGATATTGTTGTTATTTTTATTATAGAACCATTTCTGTATTATATTAAATATAATGTCAATAATTCAAATTCAATCTGATTAAAATAACACCAGAAAAAATTTAATTTCAAAGGAGAATGAAACCTTACATTATTTTATTTATAAACAGGGATTTTGTCATTAAATATAATGAAGCTTTATAAACATGTTTATATTTTCAAAAATTTATGGGCCCGTAGAAAAGAAAAACCAGCAAATTTCATCCTTACAATTACTTTCGAATAGTACACATTGATTAAGTTGTTTATCAGTTTTGCCACTCTTACGATTCTCTTTTTTAGAATTAAGCTTCCATTTTTTTTATGAAAGAAAGATACAAATGAAGATTTTTTCCTCTAAAGATTAAGGCTAGTTCAAATAAGTTCTGTACTGATTTGAATTTCCAGAACTGTTACTCTGATAAAAGCGAAATTCGTTTAAGTTAAGACCAGGGGCGTTGCTACCGTCATATCAGCCGTATACGGGGGCCCCAAGCTACAGGGGCCACCAACATGTGTAATTGCAATCCCACTAAGAGGGCTCTCATGTCTTAAAAGGGGCCCCGAAGGAATTTTGATACAGGGCGCCCTCAGAACTAGCTACGCCAGTGGTTAAGACAAACATAAGGAGAATCTTTCTAAAATCTACAATCTATTTATTTATTTGTTTACATATACACATTTTTATAAATTATTGTTCTTTTGCATCAACTTATATCATTTTCTTTATTAACATATGAAACATTTCTTTATTAATATAAAGAAGGTTTTTTTCCGTCATATATTTTCACATCGATAGGGAACATATGCATCATAAAGCAACAAGTCCAATTTTTAATTAATACTTTTCCTGAAATTCTACTTTTTTAGCAATCGGCTGTAAGATGTCGGAACATTTTACAAAAGTTTTTAATGTTCTTGTAATTGGTCTCAATTGAACAATGCGTGAATGATCGAACGATTTTATAGTCTAAAAGCCATCAAAAGCAGCCCAGGTTAGAAGCCCTGATACTAATAATAAGCTTTTAGTAAAGCTCGATAAAAGTTTCATGTATAAAGTGTTAGCGGAAAGGGAAATAAAAAAAGTTGAGATATGGCCATTTGTGGATATGGCCGCTGGTGGCGAATAAGATAGGAGAGCATTGATCAGTCCAAAAATAACTTAATCAAGAAACAGCGCGTGAAAAGTGGAACATGGTGGGGGTACAGGAAGGAATGTCGAACAATTCTCATCGAATATTCAGTTCCTCGGAGATCTGAAAGAGGTTGAATCGCCGTCGCTGCTCGAATCAAATGGGTTCGAGAGTAATTTTATTTTGCATGGTTCACTACATTCTATTGGAGTTCGCCCTGCCCAATACTCGTCTCTTAAAAAATGTCGTTTTCTGCTTTTGAATGTTTATTTTGACAAGGATGGATGAATATCGCTTAGTTGAAACTGAATAATAGGAGCTACAAGAATATTTAAAAGTTAAATAGAATTTGTTGCTTTTTTAAATGAATGTCTTAAAGAATAATATGTACGTCTCTTTCTCTCTCTATTTGCGTTCTAATATTATAACCAGGACTTCGAACCGGAACTGAACCGAAAAAAGAATATAGATTTATTTCTATTCGATATATTTTCAATCATTTTGTTACTGTAACCACCGTATTGATATTTTCTAATGTAACGCCAACCATATAATTATCACCATTGCATGTATCTCTATATCCTGTTTTCATTTACAACATATAAAGTATAATATTTTAGATTTCTGTAAAAAGAATAAAATTACTTATCCGCAGTTGAATAAGATGGCAGTAGTGGTTTTGGCAGCTCCAGCAATATAAGTTAGCGTTGAAAGGGCGTTTTCAGGTTTGAAATTTATTCTCCCAGACAACAGAAGTAATCTCATTGAAACCATGTTAGAAGATATATTAATAATTAGAGGCAATTTTCATATTTTAAATAAATAAACATATTTTTTACATAATTATTGCATGGTGCAAGATGTGAGCGTCAAGCAACGAGGGTACGCATGATCAACGTAATCTTGTACCTAATTGTCAAATACGATTTGATAATGGATAACATTGCCAATGTACGCCCGTTCTTTGCTCACATCGTACATGGTGGTTAATTGTATCAATTCACATAGAGTACTAATTAAAAAAAGAATAAAATCTTCTAAATTTTGATATAATTACAGTTTTTGTTTATAATAGAATTATATTTTTAATTCAAATAAGAATATACATAAAATAAATTATTTCTTTGGAAATGAACCCCAAAAACCGTAACTGAGCCGATATATTTTTATAGTTGAACCGGAACGAAAAAAATAACGGTTCGATGTCCTCATTATAACACTCTCTAAAAACAGCCAACAGTTAATTTCAAGAATATTTACAAATGTACCACCGCGCCTCCTTTTCGCAATCGTGCATGCTGATTGTAAATTCAAATTCTCAAAAGCAAGTCAGATTTCTTCTCAAATTACTGCAAAAAATCATATTTAGTAAAAGTGAAAGTTGAGAAGAAATTTTATCTTTGATAATATAACAATTTTTATTTACATTTAAATAAGAGGATACACATACTACCATTATCAGTATTAGTTTTGGAAAAATGACACAAAAGAAAATGTTCTTCTCTAAAGAAACATTGATCCAAAAAGCTATACTCTCTTGTTTTTGGTTGGATTTTCACGAAACTGTGAAAAAATTGTACAATAAAGACCTGCCTTCTTGTTCTTGTCGATCTCGTGCGCAAATCAGAGATAAAAGCTGAAGATATTCATAATATGTTGAGATGTTAAAATCTTTTTCCTTAATAATGTATGCATGTTAGAAGGTTTGTAACAAAATAATGTTTCTACTTATATTAAAAAATAATAATCCTTTTAAAAAATCTGATACTTAGACTTTTAAATTGAAAACTTACCTGAGAATTAAAAAAAAATTCAATTTTAAAGCTTATTTAAGTCAAAACACTTTAAACACTTTTTTGGTATGGAAATTTTGCAATAATTATAAGAACCCTATATGTTAATTTTTTATACACTATAAATATATAATTTAAAAATCTTTCAACTTCTAAGCAAAGTTTGAAACGCAAGAAACATTTTAAATACAAAGAAAAATTTATTTGAGAAAAAGGAGAAATGTAATTAAAACAAAGCACTTAAAGAGTAAAAACTCCCTAGATAATTGTATTTCAATAATTTTGTTTTTGAAAGAATAGATTATATTTTTTCAATGGAAATTCTTTTTTCGTAATTTTTGTGTCTTGTATTTTTTTATAATTAAGTAGTCTATGAAAAAAACACATAAATATTTCAAACGAAATAACCAAAAATCCTAAGCATTTATTAAATGACGAACTCTGGAGTATTTTTAGTTTTTTGTCTCGGATAGTACTCAATCTGTGTACCTGATAACAATATTTTCATTAAAAAATAATATGACGCAAAGTAATAAAGAAGTTGTTGAAAGTAACAAAAAGATACGCCCCAAAAGAGAAACAATAGCTGTGAAACAACTTTACAACACTGATTTCTATTACGATGAATTAGAAAAATTTCTTTTATATAAAATTCATTTAAATTAAATGCTAATATTATTTGAACTAAAAAATGACTGACTAAGATTACATTAAGAAATTCTTGATTCTTTAAAAGTGATCAGATTAGTTCGAGATGGACTTTGAACATTTGGCCATTGCTTA
This sequence comes from Trichonephila inaurata madagascariensis, assembly GCA_019973955.1. Taxonomy (NCBI): domain Eukaryota; kingdom Metazoa; phylum Arthropoda; class Arachnida; order Araneae; family Nephilidae; genus Trichonephila; species Trichonephila inaurata. The sequence goes on from BMAV01015470.1 coordinate 561,315, forward strand.
TAATTGAATTTCTGTCTTATTTTGTATAAATTCTCATGTATTTCCTTTTATATACATCTTTTAGCCTAAATAGCCGAGTCTTATAGATCCTTTTCTTTTTCAGAATTCCATCCGTCACAACTTATCGCTCAATAAATGCTTCATAAAAATCCCCAGAAGTAAGGATGAACCTGGAAAAGGTGGGTTTTGGAGACTCGACCCTCAGTACGCCGAGTCTCTAGTGGACGGCATTTTCAAAAAGCGGAGACCTGCTCAGCGACAAGCGGGCAGCGGAACCTCCAAGAAAGCCCGACGAGACACTAACAGCACCATCAAACTGAAAGGACAGTCAGACACCCTCACCAGAGTTCTGGAGAGTTTCCAACAGGATACTCCTCCTAGTTCAGCCGGTTCGCTCATCTCCCACACCGAGGTCGAGATGCTCGCTGACCTGAAACCGATACAGACTCAGGAACTCTTTACCTACAGTACCAACAACTTGTGCGACTTTCAGACAGACAGGCTGCTAATCCCCTCATCGCAGTCTGTTCACACCAAACTGCAGACGTCTCCGTCCATTTCTGATCGAAGCGATGAGGTGCTTCAAGTCCTGGAGCCCATTCCGCACATGGTCAACGGCGGGTTGCGGGTCAATCAGCACGCTACCATCAATGACCACAACACCAATAACAACAACAATGATGTCTGCTGGAACGACGTCCTTGGAGACCAGGATTTGGAACTCGAGAATCTTTACAAATACAGACCCGAGGATTCGATTTCTTCTGTGGTGAATACAGCCTTGGCTCTCAATGACGACCTCTTTAGTTCGGATGGCAGCAGTTCTGACCTGCCAACAGAGTTAGATTTGGTGTCCGCCGACCAACTGGACATGGGTGGTGCTACCAATCAGGGCATGCCGACAGCACCGGACTGGTGGGGTTTCCAGCACCCTTCCTTGGACGTCACTCTTACTCCACTGCTCAGTATTTCTGTACCTTTTGGTGGCAACGGGGCTCCGGCCGTCGCCAATCTTGGTGGGAACTGCAACAATAACTTCAATAACAACTACGTCCAGAACGCGACCTCCTACGTGTTAGACAGGCCGACCCAGCCACAAGATCCCCTCCAAAATCAACCCTGGGCCGAATGTAAGGCTGCCTTGGAAGCAGTCGCTTTCGACCTCGATGACCTCGGAGATCTGGACCCAGTCCATGTGTATTAAGAAAGAGTGTCGTTCTCCCTAGTATTATGAACTGTTCCCTAAATTTCTTGCTTTCTGAGTGCCAGTATTTCCATCAATGGGGTCGGGGAACTTCTTTAGATCAATTAACGCGCACTTTTTGAAAATCCAAACCTTATATCATTAAGTGGACATGATGTTTTGTCTAGAATTGTCCTTGCCAAAATTTCCAATTGATATTCTGAATGACTTTTTCAATAAGAGCGGCAAAATAGGCTCAACCACTTTCCCTTAGTATAATAATATTTCCTAAATACCAGAAAAAATCTATCTAATTAATTTCATATCCGACAAAATTTTAAATTTGTTGTTATCCTCAGTTTAATATGTTAAATGAAACAGCATTTTAATAATTTTTGTTGAAAATGAATGAATTTTTTAAAATTTTTATGCTGCCGAGGACTGGCGAAAAAGAATAAAAGTAAGAAATATCTAAATTATTCATAAATATGTCAAGAAAGGTTACTATTGTACTAATAATCCAATCTGAGAGAGGACGTTGGACATCTTTCATTTTAAAGTATTCTAATTTGTATCGCTTCGAGAATACCCCACATTAAAAAAGTCTTAATTTCAGTGACTTCTAAGACAGATTCCAAAATAAAACCTAAATTTCGTAATTTAAATGTGAATTGTATTTTAGTATACCTTTTTTTTTTAGATATAAGTATGACTGTCCCTCATTTTATATATATATGCTCAAAAGAGGTTCACCGACTGACCAGATGGATTTCACTGCTTTTGTGTGTACATATATTATATAAATACATACAAATTACTTATAAATATCCATGTAAAATTTCCCGTATAATGTGGTGACTCAGTAGTAAGGCTTCCATGTTGTCCAACAACTATCCCTTAGCTCAGCAAATCAATGTGTATGTATTTAGAAATCTTTTTTTTTCTCTCTCTCTCCTCTCGTAAGTGACAGCTTTCGATTTTGTGACAAGGGAAGAAAATGAGTGTAAAAAAACGTTTCATCACAAGATGTAGATTCGATCTAGTATGTAAACAAGTATTCAATGTAGATCACTTCGCAAAGATTAGAGTCTTTGCTGTGGAGAAATGCCAAAAAGGTAAAGAAATGAATTCCTACCCTCAAAATAAATAGACACCAATGAAAAAAAAAATGTGAAATAACTCTTGAGTACTAAAAGAAAATACTCCTCATTTGTACATAGAACTATTTCTTTTCTATTCTTATTTTTAAAGAAAAGCCGAAAACTCTCACTTGTCATAAAAAAATCCAAAATTTGATGGAAAGGGTTTTGTTTAAGTAAAATTAAGAATTTGCATAAGATTAATTTAATTTTTTTTTTATTTTTTTATTCTCATTATATGTTGAAATTTGGTCATAAGATAAAATAAATTTATTTATATCTCCTCATAAATGTAATTTTTAGAAAATTTTGCCAAAAATTTATCGTTTATGATGAATCCTTTTCGCGATAAAAATGTTTTTAAACTTAGTACTAAGTTTTTCAGATTTGGAACATTTGTTAACACCTATAAAATTTACTTAGAACTCTTTATTACATTTACAGAATGTTTCTTCGGCTGGATAGTTACTGAAGTCCAACTATCACGATAAGATACAGCTTTGGCTAAACCCGTTGATTTTCCAAACACACTTCATCTTTGACTATATATACTTAGAAAATTTATTAATTTCCTATGAAGTTGACAACTTTAGTAAAAAAAAGTTTGAATCATAAATTTTTGCATGTTCCCACATTCTTTAGTATAATTCATAAAATCGTAAATCTTATTCCAAATTGTTTATTTTTACTTTTAAGAAGATTTTTTTTAAAAAAATTGTTGTCTGCTCATTATGAAGAAACTAATAAGCATTCGTAACGTCATTCTAAAACGTATTGTTCCATTAATATATTATTTTAAATTTTATAATGAATAAAAATTAATTTATATAATTTTTCAAAATACTTTGGTAATTGTTATTTAAGAATGACATTTTTTTTTTAAATTTAAGCATCTGGCTTTTCGTAAATTAGAATCATTTAATGTATGTGTGCCCAATATCTTAATAATAATAAATCTAAAAACTAGTTGGTTCTTTTTTTCATTACACATTTGAGTAAATCTTTTTTTCTTTGAAACATTTGACTAAGAATAGAATTATCCAATATTTTGAAACAACGAATTTCATTCAATAGAATTTAAAAAAAAACCATTCCTGTACCCAACCCAACCACCATCAAATTCTGAAAGCAAAACAGAGAACTGTGTATGCAAATAAATGTTTGTTTGCAATGGGTGCGGTCTGGCGTTACTCTGCGACACCTGGATGGTTTGATGATTATGGTTTCTTTGAGACTTGATGTGGTACAATAAAAAGAATCAGTGCCATAATGTTACTTTTTATCCTCTGTCCCATATTACGACACCTATTTCTATGAAAAGTATCAATTCGAATCAATAAAAGTAAATAAGTATTTCTATTGCAATAAGTAGAGAGTTCTTAAGTAACAAAGCCTCATAAAATTTCTGTCAAGGAATGTAATAATTGAAGAAACGATAAGAAGACTTGAATATTAAAATACCTGTAGTTCTTTTGTCGATTCAGAAAATGTTATATATTGACGAGTTTTTTATCACGCGAAAGTGTAAAAAATACTTGAGTGCAATATAGTTTTGTATCAATCAAAGTGGTTAGTTTAATTAATAATACTTTTTTTTCATATCATTCTACCATTTAGTTTGATCGTTAAATTAAATTAAGAAAATATGAAAATGTTTATTTTAGTATGTAACCAAACACTGAACAGGTCAGGGAAAGAATACAAATATGTAAAATTTAAGGGAACTTTGTTAACTTGCATAAATATCTGAAATTAAAAAAGAGTCTATGGGAAACAACATGCAACTTTGCAAGGAACATTTTTAGCCAACACAAGAGAATATATTCATATATATATCCTTATATATAGTTCTGCTTACGATAAAGTTTTGAAAAGAGAATTCAAATTTTAAAAAGCACATAAAATACTATTTTTCTTGCCCTGGCAACCTACTACAACTAAGTTTCCGTTTTACAATTACTATACAGGTGACCTCAGTATTTAATTTTCGACAAATCCGCTGCTTTATGTGCAAAAATGTTTAAGTGAAAAAATCACTTTTGATCCAAAAATATGCCAAAAAGAAAGCCAAATTGCGAAGAATAGTGCAGCTTCCCAACTGCAAAATTCTTAAAAATATTACTCCATTTTAATTCTTTCTCGACAATTCCTGATTACGTATAAGTTTCTATAAGACATGAATGGATTGAGATAAAAAAAAATTCTTTAATTTTTATATGAGATTTGCTGTAATCCAACTCGAATTAAAAGCGAAATGTTTGATTATGAACAAATTTTTGAAAATTAAGTTCATTACTGGTGAAAGCGGGCATTTGAAAAGTGATCAAATATAATCGTGAGAAATTTATAAAGAATACTGTGCGTACTCTAATGCACAATTATATTCAATATCAATAAAATAAGCGGGTATATGTTGTAGTAAGGGACAGAAGGTATTGATAGCCTGATATATATGCACAAGAAATAGTCGAAGAGGATTTTTATTGTGTGTTTGATCACTGAGACTGTTTACATAGAATTTCGACAGATCGTAAAAATGCTCAAGCTGATAAGGGAGTTAGTTGTATTTAATCAGTATAGTATTTGTAAAAAAAAAACAAGTCATTTTACCTTTTTGATGTGAGTAGACAGGTCAGAGCTCAACATTTCACGAGAAACGGTAAGTTTCTACGAAACATGTTCAGCACAATGTTTAAATCTTTCTTGAAACATTTCATAAGAACACGCATCTTTTTTCCCGAGTGTGTTTCAAATTTTCTTAACTAATTGTTCTAGAAAATGCGTCATTTCAATACGAATATTTAGTGTTGTTTCAAATTTTTCCGATGGTGTGTGCCTGTACAACGACTTTTCATTCTGAGTGGTGTTTTATGGAAAGACTGTAAAAAAAAAAAAAAAAAAAAAAAAGATGAAGTGAAATTTTCAAGTTGAGATCGTAAATTGTTTTTATTTTGCTTCAAATGAACACTTATTGATTGCATTTTTTTACTGCCTAAAAACTTCTTGCACCAATAGAATCCAAATACTGAATGGAATCTTTAAAGAAAATAAATATTCTTTAACGAAAAAAAATTCTTTTTGGGGTTGAAATTGTATAATTTTGTATATATTTCATAGTATTATACATAACATTACAAAATAGCTAGTTTCTAAAAGAAGCAAATTTTGTCTAATTACTTAATTCTTTTGTCTAATTACTAATTTTTAAATTTACTGTAAAAACGAGGAACGTAAAAGAAATATATGTTTATGCTATCTAATCTTAAACCAACATGTATGTATATGAATTATTTAAGTATTTTACTGTTAGTATATGTGTGTATGCATTTTGATTAGGTTTCTGTTGTCAATGTTAAATTGATTGATTAAATCGAACAAATATTATATTCTAACAGATTCCAACATTTATGCAAATATTTACCTGTGTATGAAATATTTCAGTTTTAATTCTTGGCTAATTTTATATTAGTAAGCCCTCACAGTGAAATCCGTCCAACATATGTGTGGTGAAATAAGAATCTAGTATTATATTCTTATTTTTTGTATTAATTAACATATTCACAGGGTAAAATAATTATAAATAATTAGAGCCACAAAAGACAATAAATATAGAATTAGTTTTTCACAGTTTTTTACTACCTTAATTAAATGTGCACATAATTTAAAAGACGCTTTTGTACAATAAATCATTTTAAATCTTTTACACCAAGAAGGAACCCAATTCTTAGCTAAGTTTACGTAAGATGACACACATTTAAAGTATAACGAACTAGAATTTAGAACGAGAATTCTTATACAGAACCAAGAACAAGGATTTCTGGAATTACCTCAATTAATGAAAACAAATATTTTATGGAAAGTTTTTGGAGACTTGCAATGGTTTGTAAAAGTTGGAAAAATATTTTTCACATTCATTAAAAGGAATAAAATGCATTCAGTATTCATGAGTAATGTGCAGTATTTTTGCATGTTTTCAATTGCCTTTTTTTCATGTCTTTTTACAGGGAGAAAAACAAGCTTCTTGATAGTGTGAAATAAAAAAATACAGTGATCTTTCAATCTCGTGTTCTAGAAGATAGCAATAAAACAGTTAACCCCAATTCTTACTACCTTTATAAAAGAAATAAATATCGTATTTTGCAGTAATTGTTCTAGAACTAAATTTCATTTTTAAATCATATAAGTTCAATGAGAAACATATATCGTTTAGAAAAGCTATTTAGGAAGTACAGCCCAAAACATTAGCAACTATCTAAAATTTCATTTAAGTGCTGCTTTTCACAAATGAACCATATTTTATAAATTTGCTGTTCGTTACGTTGAAACTAATATGATTGATTGATTGATAGATTAATAAGAATTTAAATAAATTATTGGATTCATACACAACATCAAAAAAAAAGGGGGGGGGTGCAAGAGAATTAGAACGAAAAAAAATTACCTGAGAGAAGAAGCTAATACCTTGATAGTCTAATACACAATAAAATTTCATTTCGCACACGCGTTCAGGAATTTAACTATATTGTTTCAATAGTCTCATTTGAAATCTGCAAAGTGTTCCAGTTTGGGAATATTTGCATTTATTTAATCATCAGCATTTAAGACAAAGGAAGTTCATTATATAAAATTATATATCAAGTCTATTACCATATTTAATTTATCTACATTTAAACTACCCATCAAAAGCAGGTAATAAATAAAAGAAAAACTTTGGAAATCAATATTTGAGAGAAAACCCTAAATTTCTAATTAAACAAAAATTTCCCATTTTCATATATGAAAAATATTTATATTCTAGATAGTAACTCTATATTAAAATTAAGTAACATTATTCATTTATTTGTATTTATTTTGAAATTTATTTATAAACTTTTCATTCTTACTATTGGATTTTCCTTCAAGCTAATTATTTAAGTCTGTATATTTTAATCAAATAATAAAAGCTAAAACATATAAAAAAAAAAAACTTTTTTTATGTCATCAAATTATTTATTAATCATATTTTACTACAAAAAAATCACGATAACTCTATCCTTTTGGTCATATAATAGTTAAAAATACCATGAATTTTAAATGGAAAAGAAAGTAGAATTGAAAGATTATTGTATTTTTACATTGATTTTATCCATAACATTGCATGTACGCCAATCCCAGTGAAACAAAAGTATTGAAAGGAAAGAAATCTATGTTTTAAGCCTTCACTGTACAGTAGCAACTTAAGTGGCTCTCTTAAATTACCTTAAATTCAAGTCTTTAACGAGCATCTCTACTACCGTCCATACTTTGATTTTTGAAGATATTCCAGCACTTCTTCAGACTTTTTGTGCAAAACAATCATGTTTTAAAACTTTGTAAAATAACAATCTGTTTACGTCCTTGATTTCAAATGTTTTGTTTGTAGAGAACTTTGCATTCCAATGCTTCATGCTGATTCAATAACTACAAGTGTGTGATTTTTAATAATTGTATTTATTGTCGTTCTAGTTGAGAAATAAAACTGTTATTAAAATTAAAGGTGGTGTTTTCTTTTCTTTCTTGTTTGATGGTTTTTCAAGTTATGATGGCGTGATTAAATAAGATGCTAAACTGAGTAATATTTTAGAGCAGAGCTGGACCAACCCAAATGACCTTACGGGCAGTGCCGGTTTAAGCTCATTTCGGGCCCCGGGCGCAGAAAGATCTACAGGCCCTTTTGGCACTGGAGGATCAAAATTTATCACCAGAAAATGTGGTTAAGTCCAGCTTATCCGGGCCCCTGGGAGCCCGTCCCAAGCGTCCAATGGATAAACCGGCACTGCTTGCGGGCCACTTCGGAAAAATATTATAATCCCGCGGGTCGCATAGAAAAATATATATATCTATATTAGATTTGGACCTATTACAAACATTTATTGAATAAAAATTTAAAACGGAATGAGTTACTATTGTTGTTTTCATTATATGTCATGTATTCAAACATAAATAATTTAATAATAATAATGCAATGATCAAATTTTCCTAGCTCTAGCAAAAAACAGCGCGATAAAGTTACAGGAATCAAACGAGATGGTGAGGGGATCACAGCTATGCAATGCTGCTAAATCTGTATAAAAACAGAAACAGTGTAATAAAATAGAAACGGTTATGGGATATATTTGTCGCAAAACACTACACTAAAAACAAAAATATTGCACAAAATAATTGTATTTAATAAAGTTATAATGAATCTCACAGGCCGCAAAATTATTCAAGGTGAGTCGTGGGTTGGCCATCCCTTTTTAGAACATAAATTCACAAATTGTCCTTAATGTCAGTTATCAGTTACGAAAAAAGATTCATGCTATTAAGTTTGGGCCTATCATAAAAGACCTAATATAAAACAAAAGAATGATGGCTTCATATTAAATATCCTACTTATCAACAAGTAATATAAAAAAAAAATTGAAGTCAATTTCTTCTTAGATCACCAAAGAGAAATTTTATTTTAGCTACTTTTTATTAAATAGTTACAATTAATATAAATATGTATATACATAGGACAGAATCACAACATTAAGTGGTAGTTAATTTTTCATTTTTAATCATTCAAGTATCGTATTGTCATCCAAAACAATCGTGTCTATAAAATTTCAGTTCAACCGAATGCTTTAAAACGTGAGAAAAAAACCTTTTCAAGTTTTGACACAAGTCGCCAACATGGCTGTATTTGTAATTCTTTAAATAATTAGTTTTAATCAATTAATTTTTATTAATTATAATTAAATTACTGTATTGCCATCCAAAATAATCTTGTATATAAAATTTCAGCTCAATGGAGCGCTTTAAAATGTATTTTATTAACGATTGAAAATTCCACGAATATAAATAAATAAATAAATGTTTAGAGAGTGGAAGCTATAATAGTAGGAATTGAAAAAGAGATGAAACTCTGAAGCAAGAAAATGAGATTTATTATTAAAAAAAAAGTCATTGGAACAAAATGTAAAACTATTACGTTTTCAAAAGCTGTCACTGACGTACGGCAGTGATGTAGGGTTATGTTTACTTTATAGCAGTGGTATTCAAATCGTATTCCACAGAAACCTGAGGTTATACGAAGCATACCCTCAGGTTTCACGAGTCAAAATAAAAATTAGGGGGGAAAAGGAACAATAAATATGTATGCAAAACAGATTCATGTTCTCTATGAAGTTTGTATGATCATAATTATCTAAAACCGTTTTTCCCCAACGCGGGTCCCTTGTACCACGAGGGAAACTTAAATAAAATCGACACCGGTCGATCTCTCTTTTTAGTAATTTCCTGCAATTTTTATTATGATGTAATAAAAGAATATTAATACGTTGTTTTTTTCTTTATATGTACTACCTTGGTTGTAAATATTCTGTTGTGATCCTTGGTTTGGCAAAATAATTTTATACTCGTTAGTGCAGTGTTTGGGAAAACTAAGTGGAACGGAATAGAAGGAGTTGGACATATGTAAAAAATTATACAATAAAGCATTTTTTTTAACAAATGGAAAAACGCCTATAAGAGAACATTGTCAAAAAACACTTAACATCTGTTTAAAATAATATTTCCCTAAGGAGAAAACCAAACATGAATGAATAAATCAGAAAGTTTGCTAATGAAATATAAGGAACATCTAATCGACATATTAACGTAATCGATTTTAAAACCCAATCTAAAGCAGCAACAAAAACAAAATATATAAACAAATTAAACGCTGAATATGAAATACTATCGCAGATAATTTTAAACAATCTGGACCAACAATTTGTATAAAAAATGCAAGCACGTTCCAAACATTAAATGTATTGTAAGGGTAGGTGATACCTGGAGCACAAAATAATGCTGTTGATCAGTGGCGCACACAAGGGGGATGTCCTAGGGGTCTGGACACCCCCTATAGCCCTTGATTTTTTTTCGATTGGTTCTAATTCTATTTAATTATGTATTTGTTATTAATAATTAATTTTATCAATTAATGTTATTATTTATTCAATAATTAATTTTGTATTGTTTTTGTTCCCGAAAATCAAAAGAATATGTTGGGCGGCGTATTGGAGCATGATACCAAAATGGTGGACTTTCGATCCTGGACACCCCCCTTGAAAAACTTTTGTGTGAACTACTGCTGTTGATAAATAACATTATTTTTATGTTACAAATTTTAATACAAAAAATTTAATAAAAAAAACCGTATTTCTCTTTATTTTTACTTAAAATATTTATAACATGTTGATCGATTTTAAATATTACTTTAGATATATTCCTCTAAGGCTTCGATGGGACTCCCCGGAAACACCTCGTAGTTTTAAAGTGATCCGTAAGTCGAAAAGCTTTGAAGATACAAACCTTCCCCTTTCAGCAGAAAATTTATACAAGAAAATGAAGAGCAGAAATCAATATTGAATATCAGTTAACTCAAAAATTTGTACGCGTATGCATATAGTATGTTCATAAAAAAAATGTAACGTATTTGATAGTATATTACATAAATGGAAGCAGAAGCAACTAGAAAACAGTTAAAAAGTGTAGCAATCGTAAATTCAAAAAATATACCAAAAATTTTGAAAATTTTAAATTAAAAAATGGAACCAAGCAGCAAATGACGAGAAAATTTTTTCTAAAGACTGAAATAATCATATATACTTCGACAATGAGATAATTTTAAATAACACTAATAATTTACTTGTATTTAGTATCTGAGATTTAAAATGTCTTTGTTCGATTTAAAATGCAACGGACAAATACAGATTAAGTAAAACAGTTTGTTCTTGAGATAAAGCGCATTTAAAAAGACAAAAAAGAATCTGTAATAAAAATTCGACAACTGCTTTATGACATTTTTACGAAACGAAGGGATGCTTCTAAATGTTCATTTATTTGGAACATTAAAATAAAAAGAGTTATTGTCTAAAAGAAAAGGGGTATTCATTAGCAAAATACAAATATCTAAATTAGTTTTAGCAGAGTGCTTCAAGACACAAAAACCTTTAATTTTCCAAAACTATATCTGTTGCTTTCCTCAAAGTTTATTCGAAAAAATAAATGTCCGATCAAAAGGAAAATCACGGTAAAGAAAAAAATAATAAAAGTAGCTCCCTCGCTTAAGTGCGATCGCATGTGATACAAAAGTTTCCTATTTTTAAAAAAATCTGGAAAGCAGAGAGACTCTGAAATCGGTGGCATCACGTTCTGTACAAATTGAAATGTCTTCTATGGTTTTATTTCTTCTAGTCAATAGATGGCAGCACTGATCCACAAGAGATGTTTTTGATTTAAACAAGATGGCTGCTAGGCGTAGAGGCAAATTTTTTTCTTTGCATAATTAATTATAAATGTTGAATTAATTTTAAAATGTACTTTTTCTTTTTTTTCTTTTTGTTACTGATTTTCTGGAAATAAAATTATTTACTCTGAAATATTAAATCATTAATTTGTTAACATTTTTGTATGACATGCGACTGATTGATAAAAAGTGATACACACAAGGGTGGCACATTTGGGAGCTCAAACTCTCCCCCATAGACGAACAGATTTTTAATTTTTAGCATAGAGCAGGTTTCAGCTACCTGGAGCAATTTTCAATGACACTCTACAAAGTTATGAGATAAAGTTAAATCGCTCTCTGTTGCCTCATGCATTTTTATTTAAAAAGGCTCACTTTCAATTCTTTCATAAAAGATTCTGCTGAATCTGCTTGCGTGTAGTTTGTATGTGAAAAAACAACATCCTCTGTTTAAACGTAACTCATTCTTAGCGTTCGATATTCAATTCGAACAGAGATGTAGTATCAATGATACGGGGCGGCCCCAACACGTATAAGTTATAGGGATCCCAACACGTATAAAATTTTGACACATTTTGAAACAAGTTTTATTAATATAATACTTTTTATTTATTTTCCGAAAAAGGGACGCTAAAGGAATTATGATATAGGGTCAGTGGTGCAACGTACACCCAGCAACCCTTGCATCTCGGGGGCATGCATGTTCTCTGCTTTGCGCTTTTGGTTCTACATATCTCTATGAACACATTTTTACTCATATGAAACAAGTTTTAAATCCACAAGAAGTTGTTTAACAACTGAACATTCAGAATTATATATCAAATCGAAAGTCACAAATTATACCCCTTGTGACGTGTCTTTAAGCCACCTTCACACTAATCCTCTTGGGGAACCTTTGAACTAGCATTCGCGTTTAATTCACAGCCATCCCTCTCAAGAAGAAACCCTGTATGTAGATTAGTTCGAGTATATAAAGTCAGAGTTTTGTAATTGTAAGGGAGAAGGAGCTGAGAATCTGTTGCGGCTCTACGATGGTGAGATAGAATTAATTTTCACAACTTAAATTAAGAACGGAGTTTGCCACTATACTAAATTAGTGGATTGGGAATTTATAGTCTAAGATTGATTAGGTTAAATTGAACTGTTTACTTGCGCTTGTTCACTTAGGGTTTATTGCTTTATATCACTCCTAGGGCATCCTCTTGTGGTTGATTAGTGTGCTTGAATAATAATAAATAATAATTATTATGGAAATTTCTGGTCATACTTTGTTTCCTCCCACACCTTTAGGTAAGCAGGACGGTGAGGGAGCGACTTCAGGGGGAAATCGCTCACACCCTGATATTGCGATCTTAAGTAAAGCTTCGCAAGAATTAGGTTCAAATAAAATTTTAATTTTTTTATTTAATTATATTGTAGAAATAATTATATTTAGGAATAAGTATTCTTAAGAGATACGCAATACACATAAAATATGTACAATTTTAATTTTTTTATTTATGTTGAAAGAATGGTTATTTTTTGTGTTACTCAATTTTCGTTAAATAAATATTTTTTAATGAGACATAATTAATTTATAATAGAACTCAATATTTTTGTATTTTTGACCTCTATTATCTAACTCTTCATTCATTGCTACGGAAATCAAATTGTTTCAATTATTTCCAATTGCGTTGGCACCCTGAATCATTTTGGTAGATTGGTTTGGCACACTACAGCTATATGAAGTAGTCTCCCTGACATAGAGATTACATTTCGGCACTTTCGTGTGCGTGCTTGTTTTAGAATACCCCACCCCCTATAAAAACAGTCTATGTAGACCGCTAGTGATAGATAGCATGGGATTCAGTATGGTCCAGGTATACGAATATTACACAATTCACTTTACTTTGGTTTTAGATTCTTTTACATAGAATTTGAAGATAGTTATTTAGTATTTCTTGAGTTGAAATCTCTTTAATTGAAAATTTATTTTGTATATTACTTTTATATTTTTATCTAATTAAACATTTTCCTTTCCTTTCTTCATTGAAATCTTTGACTTCGGACGAAATAAAAAATTTTTTTACTTAAAATCGTGGGGAGAATGCATACAGATCCCAAAAGTAATCAGCTTGACTAGTAGGATTTTCACAGTCTCCAATAATGTTCGATTCTGAGAGAGTACTATACTCCATTCAGGAAAAAGCATGCATATTAAGTCTTCGAGGAATGCTGCCCTCACGGCCGGCTCTGGCAGTTTTGCCGCCCCGAATAAAAAAGGAAAATGCCTCCCCTTCTCCAAAGCAATAAATTACAATGAAAGAAAATAAATTGTTCACATAGATACACACCTATAAAACTTGAGTAATTCTTGCGGAAAAAAAAGGCAGCATAACAATATATATATATATAATTTTATGTTTTAAAAAATAGAAAATAATTCGAAATAAAGAACATAATTACCTGCTACTATTTCAAATGAGTGAAATTTAATAGAAGGAATCGCCCATTTCAGCAAGCCAATTTCTTCGAAAAAGAGTCTACTGGTGGTGGGATCACAAGCGTTTATTTTACTTGGAATAACTACACTCAAGACTAAAATAAAACATTTCCTGCGGATCTCTATTTACCAAAAACTTATTACTCCTGTCCCCTTTTGGATGGCTGACGCCGGACATCATACCGGTGAGAGGAATACCCATTATGCCCAGCTATGGAATTGGGAGGAAGTTACTAGTGAAAAAGCTGTGTATATAAGCACATATCAAATTTCATAACTTAACATATACTCCTGCCTCGAACCCTTCAAGAAAACTGACATTAAACATACAGAGTACAAAATAAGGAAATAAGATACGTTAAATAAAATACCAAATTCACACCCAATAATATTTCAGAAAATATATAAATTTTTTTGTAACAAAAAATATTTTTTTTTTCTTCAAATTCGATTCAAATGCCTCCCTTAAAATCTGCTGACCAAGTCAGGCGTCCGGTTAGTCCTGCCCAAGACCCACACCTTCTGCCCTCATTTCTAAATGGTTCGAGATGAAGTTTTAATATCTTTCAACAACCTAACCAAAAGAGAAATGAAGAGTGAAACGTGGAGAAAAAACAGGTATAATGAAAAGAGGGGGAAATTGAAAAGTAAAAATTAAACCAAAAGGAGACTACTGCTGTCAAAAGCTGAAAACAAAATGCATAAAAACTTATCGAGGCGGGACATTTTCAGCTAAAGTACTTATCTTCAATGACGTCCTAAGACTTCTACAAGCCCTAGGACTCTAAGTAAAAGTAACCAGAGACGTCTTAAGACTTTTTGAGGCCCTGGGCCCCCTACAAAAATGTAGGCTCCACCTTTGACATTTAAAAGTAGACGTGGTTGTCAAATACTCGTACAAATAATAACCCGAAATAAATAAATAAGCATGACTTACAATCACCTAAACTGGCTCAGCTAACTTCCACCTTTTGACAAAATGAGTAATGATGGTGTATGGTGGTAGGCCTAGGCCTCAACATGGACGACAGTCATCACATAATAATATAGACTTACCACTGTTGCCAGTTGACATATACATTCCTAGTTTTTCGGACGTCCGGAAATAGCATTTGATAGGTTAAAATTAATCGACTCCTGATCTTATCAAGACTAAGTCGAGGCCCTGGTCCCGGGCCAAGTTAGCCCATGCCTTAAGACGTCCCTGCCTGCGACCATTTTAATAGAACAGTTTAAGGCATATGTTGCCAAATACTAGTACAACCGGTGACCCGTAACGAATATGTATGACTCACAATCTATCAAACCGACGACCACCTTTTAAGTAAATGAGTAAAGGTGGTATATGGTTGTAGGCATAGGCATAGAAATGGACGATGGATATGACATAATAATGCAGCTTTGCCACTGTTGACAATAGGCATATAGATCGAAATTACAAGTTCGAATAAAATTCGAATATTTGGTGTTCGATTATTTTTATGGCACTTTTTTCCCTTTTGGTTTACATTTTACTTTATAATGAATTTAAAAATAAAATAATTGGTTTTATTAATTAGATTTAAATGTTGTTTATATACAAAGCAAAACTTTGCTTCTTTAAGTTAATGTCGGAAATTCAGCTACAGAGCTTTTCTTACAGATTTTTGAAGTACCCGATTAATTCTACAAGCCACCCTATTTCAAGTATATATATTTTGTCTAAAAAGGTTTTTTTTTATAAAAATATCATTTTAAGACACAATTTTTAAATTGATGTATAAAAAAATACCTGGTATCAAATTTATTTAATTATAGTTTCAAGCTAGATTACGCCAATTCAAAAATTGAATGATAAAGTTTATCTGTCAAATTATTTGAAAAAGTCGAAAAATTAAAAAAAAATTATTTGGATTAATATTATATTTTTACTTAGAAATATTCAGACCGCTTTTCAAAATTTATGAAAAAAAATATATACCTTTAATATTTTATTCCAGACAAATTTTACAGATAATATTTTTGCGAAACAAATGTTTATTATAGATACGGTAATTATTATTTAACTGGAGAATTATTTATTTGAAAGTTATTTAAAACATTAAAAAAATCAAAAATTGCAAGGTACTAACACTAAAATCATCGGCTGCGGTAGCCTAGTGGTTAAGGTATCGGATCATGGCAGGCACGTCATGAGTTCGAGCCCAGTACAACTAAAGCCTCACCGTGTAGGGGTGCGATGCACGTTAAATCTGTCGATAGCTGAAACGTCCTCCCGTTGGTGTGGTAGTTAGGAGAGGGGGATGCCAGTTCAGGTGTCGTCCACGTCACTTGACCATGGTTCAAAATTGCGAGGTCCGTCTTCAAAAGCCCTCACTCACTCAAATATTCACTCATTTTTCACTAAGATCATTTTATCAAACGTGGTTACTACAGCGAATCCTTACACCTTATTAACTGTGAAAGATAATATATGAGAACATTTTTTAAATAAAATAAGTTCAAAATAATTTTATAATTCATTCGCGCAATCCAAAGTGGCATCGAATGACAGGGTTAATCTATGTTGACATAATAAAACCGTCAGCTTCGTAAGCTGGAACGATAATTAAAGACAAGGTATAGCTATGTCGATACAATAAAAACATTAGCTTTATAAGCGAAGAGGGTGTCCGAAGTCAAGGTAAGGCTATGCGTCAGCTTCCTAAGCGGGAAAGGTATTTGAAGACAGGACGAAGCTTTGTTGACACATTAAAAACGTCTGCTTTCACGACGAAGACGGTATCCAAAGAGTGTAACGTCGTCAGTCATTCGTACACAAGAAAAATTTTTTACAGCCTC
>BMAV01015470.1:584272-666592 GCA_019973955.1 Trichonephila inaurata madagascariensis
ATTAAAATCTTATTTTGAAGATAATATTCACTATATTTAAGCATTCATAAAATTCAACTAAGTGGTCACCAAAATAGAAAATTTTAGCTGTATATACTATGTCATAATAACACTTCTTCAATACAAATTACAACATTAATGTAGCTAATTACATAATTTGCATAATATAAATTATTCCATAGCTATATAGAAAATATATCAAATGTTCCAATTATTAAAACTAATCACTTAAAAAAAAGGTCAAGTAAAATTTTTTCAATGTGTATATATCATTAAGTGTAAAATTCAAAGCTGACAAACAATTCAAAATGAAAGAAGCATTCTAGAAAATATCATAGAATATGTGAACACTGATAAGTACTATTCTCCTTCCAGATAAAACGTAAGATTATAGGGGATTTGAAACTTATTTCAAAATTCATATTTTAAACTAACATGAACTTTTTTAAATTAATGGTACATTTATTCTATAATAACACAACTTTCTTCATATCAGAGATGAAAAAACACCATAAAATGGAGAGTAATGCAAAATAAAATAGAATAGAATGCAGCTACATTTAGTAAATTACTATACTGTTCGAATTAATTGGGACAAACATGTTTTTCTTGTTTGAGTTGGTATGTGATTACTAGTGATGTCCTGAACCACCTGAAACCCGTTACATCTGCCTTTAGGTAGTGTGGCAGACGACTTTGACTACAAATTATTCATTTTAATGTATCAGGAGCTCAGTTGTGAGCCTTTCAGTGGGGCAGTTGGTACTTTCAATTTTGCATTCTAAATTCTGCTGTGGCAAAGCCAGTCTCTTCCCCTTAATTGCTAAGAGTAGGGGCTGACAGACGTGGGAAAATTCCAGACATTTCCCTCATTGTTAAGAAATAATTTCGTAACTGGATATTTGGACCCTCTTACCCAGGCTGTCCCAAACATTGTGCTTTCGTTTCTCAAGATTCAGTGACGACAGCGCATCTGAATACTTACAATGTGCACCGAGCCATCGGCGCCCAACAGCAAGAGATCAAATGGGCCGAGACCGACGGGGCGTCCTAAGAACAAGAGATCAAAGAAGGAATTAGGAGGCGGAGATGGTGGGAGACAAGAGGTATATAAGGAGAGCGAGAGAGTACAAAAGAGAATGGATTTGAGGGAACTGTTTTGGAGACCCCTCCAGCGAGAGAATTGATCAAGGAGCCGGTGAGGCCGCTTCAGCAATAGAAAAATCGATAGTGAGTCCGCAAAGTACAGCGGATTCCGAACTGTGGAGACTTGACTCTAGGATGGTCTGAGGCCCCATCAATGATAAAGAAAGCGATACTGGGTCAGCGAATTAAGGCGGATTCAGAGCCGAAGAAACTTTAAGTGAGGGAGTTTGTTAGCTAAAGACTTGTGATACAGCTATACCTGAGTCTGTGAAGTAAGGCGGATTTTGGAACGGTGGAAATTGCGAAGGAGCAACTGCACGGTGGATTTGGAGCCAGCGAACTCACCCAGACTCAGTGTGGAATTACCAAGAGTGGACCCTTTTTACATATCCTATGTATAGGACTTTTCTCTAGTGTCAATTTATGACATTATTTTATGCAAGAGATATGAGGCATTGCAGCAAAAGAGACTCAAAATCTGTGTGGACCTTTTGCTAATTAATTGTGATAGATTTTTTTTTTGACGATTTTCTTACTGAGAAATAAATAGTTTATCCCAGAGCTGTGTGAATTCATTACACTGCGTAAGAAGTGTTACTTTTACATGTTCAAAGATGGATATTACTCCGAGGAATCATTCTAAAATAAATCACTCTCCATGAACACACTTCTATGACTGTGAGAGATATAACTATGGCAGTTGGTGTGATCAAATTAAATGTTTTAAGAACATTTTAAAATTCTGGTTCATCGTCTCCAAAAAGAAAAGAAAAACGTGGGCACAAGTGGAAAGCTACTCCAAGAATTGAAAAATTTTAATAAGAAGTAGCAAAATAAATCCAAGAAAGACAAGCATAGACCTTTGAAGGAATTTATTGGATAATGGTGCTGAAGTGAGTACCTCAACTGCATGGAAAAGGCTTCTGGAAGGTGACCTTAAGGCAACAAGACTGAGGAAAAAATCTATTTCTAACTCAGAAAATAAAAAAAAAAATGTTTAGCATGGACTGTTAACGACTGGAAGGTGATTTTGAGGGATGAAACATTTATTTGTGCAGAAATACAAATCGTGTTGTTAGATTAAGTGAAGTTGAAACTTTGTAATCAGATCATATCCAACAGATTGTAAAACACCCTTCTAAAGAGATGTTTAGGGGTTGTTTTCACAACAAATGGCCCTGGAAGCTAAGTTCCCCTTAAATACATGTTGAATTCTGTCAAATATAAAGAAATATTATGTAGTACTATTGTTCCATTCATGGTAACATTTGATGGAACATTTCAACATGACTTGGCCCCTTGTCAAAATTTGAAATTGGTCACACTTATGCGTAAAATAAAATAAAAGTGCTCGATTGGCTTGAAAATCCCCCAGACTTAAACCCTATTCAAAGCTGATGGCATATTCTCAAGAACCGTTTCACTAAGATGAATAGCACAGCAACAGAGAAAATGATAAAAAAGGCTATACTAGTGTGTTTCCAGGATGATGAAACTAAGAACATGTGTGCTACTCTAGTGGAGTCAATGCCAAGACGGGTTGAAAAGGTCATTTCTGCTAAAGGAAGACATTCTCCGTACTAATATACAGACTTTTCAGTCTATTTAAGGTATGTAATGATAAAAAGATATGGTTTTATAAAAAATCACTTTTTTTCCCACATTTGTCCCAGTTAATTTAAAGAGTATACTATATTCTATTTAACTTTCGTATTACTCTCCTGGCCACTATTAGAGAAATATTTCCTATAAAGCACTAGTTGCATCTGCGCACCGATAGTTCTGCTACTGGAGCTAATCACACTACAGGTGTATGAGTTTGCTCTTAGCACTTAAACAGGGCTAACAGTGCAAATTATACCAAATAGCTTTGAGAAGCTTTGACTGAAATCTCTAAAAGAGATTATCAGAACATAGTGATTTTTATTAATTCACAAGCCACTATTGAAGCAATTTCTTGGAAGACTCTTCCACTTAATTGTAACCTTGTGATTAATTCTTTGATGGACAGTGATCGCAATTTCACCCTGCAATGGATTTTAAGTCATTGTAGAACCATGAATAATGAGTTTGCAGGCACAAAGTTAGCTCTGAACTTCCCTAACCTGAACCTCCTGTTTGTTATCAAAATGCTAAAAGATTTAACCCTCTTGCAGCATAGTTATTTCATCTAAGTAAGTAAACAAATTGCATATTTGTTTTATTTTAGAGTTAAAGTATACAAAAAATTTTTGTAAAAGTTTTTATTTTGAAATATAGAATTAGATCATAAAAATATGAACATAAAAACATAAATGAAACCATAAACAGGGAAAACATGGGTTGCATAGCAAAATAGTCAGAAAAAATGCATAAGCATGGAAATCGCAGGATGCGCAGTGAGAGAATTAGTGCTCATTTTTCAGAGAATTGGGACTTTGTGAGGGGGAAGATTTTGGGTTTCTTAATGGAAAGTCCTATTCCTAGTTGTTGTTGTCGTATGACAAGTGAAGAAAGAAAAAAAGTCAAATGGAGCCAAAGGCATGCAGCACAGTTCTGGCCACATCACCGACTTTATCAATATAAAGGGTGTCATGGCAGCAGTTGGCATCTATGTTGAAGAGGGTTGAGGCAACAGAGATGCAATTGAAGAGATGCTCCGGATCAAGCTCAATTCCCGGGCAGTGCCTGAATTCTGTGTAGGTTCTAGAGCCTATTCCTAGTGACCCACTAGATTAGTCAGGGTTGCTAACTTTGGAATTAAAATTGGACACATGACTACGCGAAGAAACAATTTTACAGATTCTGTTTAGTAGATTCTCCAACTTGCCCTTTATGTAATGCTTAAGACAAGTACTGAGACCATCTGATCTCTTGTTCTGAACTCAGCGATGTAGCAGTGGCTAATGCTGTTAAAAATCATTGTAATTTTTATCATGTTTCCAAACTGTATTCGGCTGGCCATCACAAACTGATGGAAGTCATACCAAGGTCTAGTGTAGGACAAACAATATATATTTACTAAATTATAAGTTAATAATACTTATTTATAAAACTTCACAAAAATATTTAAATATCTTCCATTTTATATGAAACAAGATTTAGACAATTTTCACTCTTTGAAAGTTGTAATATATATTCCTGGTGATCCAAAAGTCAGGACAAACTTTAAAAATGAATAATTTAAAAATGAATCAAGATACAAAGATACAGTTTGCACCAAACGGATGGAAAAGAAACCGGGTTTTTTATGGCAACAAAAAACATAATTCTGCTGGTGACCAACAGATGGCGCTGTCAGATTTCTGATGAAGGATTATACAAAGCAACAAATGATATAAAAAGGAGCAAATGCAGTAGGTAATGGTAGTTGAAGCCTGTACACATCGAAATGCTGTCCATGGTTGAGAAAGCCCTCTTAGTTAAACTGTATTATAAGGATACGGAAAATGCCATTGCCGCATTGCAAACATTTCACTACATGAAGGGTATGCGAGATAGCAACGGACCAATAACGTCTTCTGTATTGAACAAAATGATGAAGAAATTTGAAGTTACAGGTTCTTTGGCATCACATCAAAGTTGACGTCCCTCAACAGCCGCTGCTGCACATGGGAAGTGCAGTGCTCAAGAAATTTTGAGGCAGACGGGAGTGGCATACAGAAGTGTCTGGAGAGCACTGCAAATAACTTTGCGACGATATTCCTACAAAGTTGCAACAAAACCAAGAACTGAAACCTCCGGACACACTTCGACTCTTAACGAGATTTTACGAATTTGGTATTTAATAAGATGAAAGAGCAGTACGACTGGCTTCACACTGCTTTGGACAGATGAAGTGCATTTTACTGCGAACACCTACAATTGTTGAGTGTGGACCACAGAAAAACATGCATTTGTTGAGGTACCCTTGCAACAGCCTAAAGTGACAGTCTATTGTGGCTTCACTGCTGATTTCATAATTGGTCATTTTTTTTCAAGGATATCACACAGATGAGTTTCAAAACAGTTTCTGTCACTGGTCAGCATTATGTAGCACTGTTACAGAACAACACTATTCCTGAATTGCAGGCGTGACAGGCACTCCTAACAGTCACCTTTATGCAAGAAAGAGCACCACCTCATATTGCTTTGCCTGTGCAATGCCTATTACACTCAACATTTGAGGAGGATCGCATTATCAGTCGCTACTTTAATCACACATGAACTCCAAGATCTCCTGATCTGAGACACCCTGTGACTTTTGGCTGTGGGAATTCTTAAAGTCAAAAGTGTACCACGACCAGCCGGCATCATTACCAGCACTAAAAGATGCCATTCTTCAAAATGTGTCTGCCATAATGCAAGAAATGTTACTAAATGCTGTGAACAGTGTAGTGATTCATCTTATAGCTGTACTTCTGAATAATGGACAGCACATTGAACATTTACTGTAGTACTAATTAACTGTAATCAAGCTGATTTGTAAGTTGACAACATTTTTTCATTAATAAATCATCTTTTGGTGCAATAAAACACTATAGCGCCATCTGTTGGTCGCCAACAGAACTAATTTTTTTTCGTTGCCACACAGAACCCGGTTTCTTTTCCATCTATTTGGTGCTAACCGTATCTTTGTTTCTTGATTCGTTTTCGAATTATTCGTTTTTAAAGTTTGTCCTGACTTTTGAATCACAAGGTATATATATAATATGTATATATATCTAATTTATAAAATTCTCGTGTCATAGTGTTTGTAACCAAACTCCTCCGAAACGGCTAGACCGATTCTAATGAAATTTTGTGCATATATTCAGTAGGTCTGAGAATAGAACATAAACTGTTTTTCATACCCCTAAGTGGTAAAGATGGTCTATTCTAAAAAAAGAACAGGTTTTTAGCGCCAACTTTGATTTGCCTGCATTGTTCTAACACTGTTATTGTTACAACAATGACAAAAGTTGGCATCAAAAATAGGTTTTCAACCAAACTGGAATTTCATGATGTTGCTATATTGACTGTATTAATTAACTTTGTTTAAAAAATAAATGCTTTTAACATGTGATTAACTTGAAATTTATTATTAAAATTTCAATTTCTACAATGTTTTACATTTTTCACAAATTTCTATGGATATTTCCTAAAAAAAGATAAAACTATTTTTCAAGCAGATTGGTACATTTTTTAAACCTTTTCTAACACTGCCAAGTTAATTAGAAACAAAATATTGTAAAACTTCAAAAAGTTTTGGAATTTTGTAATTAAAAAAAAATTGCTTTTTTTTTTAAAACATGAAATATTTTTAAAGAAGATATATTTTTTCCATCTTGGGAAGCCGTAAAAATACAACGAAAAAAAATTGGAAAAATCGCCATATGCCAGTAATAGTCAATTATGGGAAAGGTACCTCAGAATTCACAAGTTTGAGTTCTTAAAGAGCATGTGCAAAAAAACAACTAACGGTGAGTACATAAGCAGATAAAAGATTTTTCTTTCAGATAAAAGTGTTTTCTTTTTGAATGTTTCTTCTTTTATGATGAGTGTAATTAATAAATTTTCCAGTAATTTTCCTTAATAGTTTGAATTTTAAGAAAGTATTCATTGTTTCATGCATAAAATAATTAATACAATCTTAGTTTTTTTAATAATACATCGCAATTGATAGTTTTCTTATAGAGAAATAATTTACTGAAAAACCTTAAAATATAGCAAAATGTTGCCATGTTTTTAATAAATAGTACTATTTCCTTTTTTGCAGCTATACGCATTGCTCTACCACAACTTCTATGCCACACAGATTGAGTTTCAAAGGTAATTATTTTATGTGATTTAAGGGCGGTCCTTCAAGCAATATCTTCCATTGAGGCATCTTTATCAGTGTGTGGATATTCTAAAATGTCAACTGTTAATATGCGATTTACTTCAATGCCATATAGACATTGCCATGCAATGGATTCCATCGCACTGTGGCATTGATGGGAATGAAAATGCTGATTGTTTGGCGAAGAAGGGGACAAAAAAAAAAAATCTTTCAAACATTTAACAATATAGTTCCTTTTTATAACGTGAAAAGAATTTTAAAGAAGTACTATGAAGAACACTTCTGGTCCAAATTCAACCAAAAAATAATAAATAAATAATCAAAAAGTATGGTTTAGCAAACTCCTTCATATTCAAATGGCCATGAGATAGAGCTGTGGCCGATTTTCAAATCGCCACTGGCCACGATTGCCTATCCAAGCATCTAAACATGATAGACATTGCCCAGAGTCCCCTTTGTAAACTATGCGACTCCAATGAAGAAATGTACGCCATTCATTTGGCAAGCTGCTGTGCACTCAGCTCTGGATATATGTGGAGCAGATATTCGGAGGCCAGACACAAAATGTGTAATTTATAGACTATACTGTGGACTTTTCATTTCTTATTTTTTTATACATTTTTTTTCTTTTTGTTAATTCTTGCTTTTTGTCAATATTCTTTGTTTCTCATTTTGTTTGCAGTTGTTTTGTAAATCTGCCATTGGATATAAAAAAAAAATACTTTTCAAACTAGATGCAAAGTATATAAAAATAGTTATTATTGAATTAGAAAATTAATTTCAATCAAAAATCATTTTCATGTTAAGCTTTTCCCTTTTTTTTAATTTTTTTTTTTTTAAATAATATAAATATTAGCTTAACAGTCAAATAGAAATATAACCAAAGTCTGCAGAGTTTTGTTTACATTTCAATTTTATAAGATTCTTATATGTTTTAGCTCTAATTATTTGAAATTGATAGATTATTTGCATTAATTCTGGTCCACTACTTCAGAAATTTTACATTTCCTCAAGTTGTTGGTGTAAAGAAAGTGTAAATGACTAACTTGTGTAGTCCCAAATTTTTTAGAACTGTGTATTTTGCAAGAATTGCTTAAAAAACTTTTCCCAGTTCCTAGCAAAAATATGAAGCTTCCAATGTAATATGAAGTTACTCACACCAATTTCTGCATAACTTTATTCATATTTAGTTTAACTGGGAGGCAACATAAAATAAAATTATGAATTGTTCATTCTTTCTATGATGCACTTCACAAGTAATCATAAAGCAACTTTACAATTAGTGCAAGATAAAAAGTAAAAGGAGGAAAACCTGAAAGGGACCAGTCACTATAAATGACATTGATATAATGCACATTGTAAACAATAATTGGAAAACAGTTATGCTCCTCTAATTGGCGATGCAAAAAAAATTGCTTTGAAAATTTTAAAATCTCAATTTACCAAATTTAAAACACAACAAAGATTCAAATTTTAACCTTTTAAACGCCACACTGATTGAAAGGTAATATAAACTAAATTTTGAAAAAAATCAAATTAAAATTGAAACATAAGATCTATAAAAAAAAAATTTCAAAAAAAAAAATTTTTTTTTTAAAGATGATTAGCATGTTCCAAAAATGGAACATTGGCAGGTACCATTTAGTTTTTTCCCATTTTTTAAAAGTATGACCAATGTCATTTTCATTCAAAAATCAATTGTTATATTCATTTTTAAGTAGTATCTAAACCAGAGGTGGCACTAAACATTTCCCCACATGGTTTCATCATTCTCCGTTGTAGGGGAGAGGGGCATGATACCCAACAAACCATTGAAATGGCCCTTAAAAATCTAAAAATTTAAATGGGGGAAAAGAACTACAAATTTGCAAGTGAATGAGAAAAATCTATCATTTTTTCCCTGCAGAATTTTTTAAATGTACCCTGCTGGAGGGGGGAGACAGCTTTAACTATCAACAAACACACATGCAATTTTGCTGCAGCTGAAAAATTCACTTGAGATTGTCCAAGGAGGGGGAGTTGAGAAAGGGATCCGAAACGAAAGTCAATAGTTATAAATATCTTCTTCCAACGCATATTTAAAGTTTTTAGCATTCAGAAATCTTTTCTCACTCTTCAATGAACTTTAAACGAAGTAACTGCATTGTGTTAAAAAGTATACCTTTACACTGCAATGTTCCATTTTTGGAACATTGAAATTTCTTACGAGATAGTAAAAAAGAATAAGGATATTTTTTATGATATCTTGCAGTCTATAGTAAAAATGATCTTTTTTAATTACTTTTACCAAATAATAAAAATATTTTTTAAATTTTGCCTGATCAAAAGCAAAAAAATGCATAATTTAGAATTTTTTTCTCAGAAAGACAGTTGACTTTAGCAACAGTACTACAATTCCGAAAAAAAATCCATATTTTTGTCTTCAAAATAATTTTTACGGAACAATATGAATAAAATTAAACTTTTCAGAAAATTTCAAAATTGTTGTTCCAATAATGGAACACTGGTGTGTAAAAGGTTAAGATGAATAGACAAATATATTAGCAAATTTTTAAAATAACCCATTTTCTCCCTATCTTAATGATAACTATAATGTAGTGCTTATAAGTGATTTTTGAAGTTAATACAATATGATCACACATCCTTTACTTTGTAATTTCTAATTTAATTCTGACTAATTAGAAAACAAGAAAAAATTTCCCTTTATATGATTTTCTTTTGATAACAAACAAGATTTTAAATTTAAAAGTTTCATGACTTCATTATGTAAGCACGAATAAATTATAATTATTATGGAATCTTATTTTAAACTTTAACAAAGAAAAAACAAAACATAATTTTTGTGTGTAAACATTATTGTCTTTAGCTTATTATTCCAAAATAAAATCTTAATTTAAAAATATGTAATAGTTTATTTGGGAAAATACATGCAATATAATTTAAAATAAAAAAAACTGACAATTATAGAAGAAAACACCTACCCAAACCAGGGCATATTTGAAAGTATTCACTATAGTTCTATGGACAGCATGGCACTATTGAGAGGAAAGAAAAATCATTGTACATTAGAAAAAAGTAAAGATAGGTTACCTATTTTAACTTGCATTCTACATTTCAAAAAATGTACTAGATTACAAAAATGAAACCATCATTATTTTATCATTATTATCTAAAATGTATTCTGCTGTTTTCATTAATGCAGCAGCATAACAGAGAACATTAGGGCCCCCCTGCAAAATCAGGTTTTGGGCCCCAAGCGTAAATAAGTACTTCATGTCAGCCAGGCTATGAGCCCCCTAGAATCCTATCCCCCCCATGTAAGGGTGTACGTTACACTACTGCATAAATATCATCATTAAAAGAAAGAAAAAGACAGATTTTTTTCAAACAAACACTAAAAAGTTTTTAACTATTCTTCTAAAATTCTTCATCTATAAACATTTTTAACAAAATGTATATGAATACACTTCTAAAAATAAATAAAACACATTACAAGCCTTTTACAATTTAAACAACTAAAGTATCTTTCAAAATATTTTAACTGTCATGAAAAAGAATGGGGGGAAATGAAATAGATTTTATAAATAAAAAATAGCAATACAAGTAAATAAGAAAATAAAGCTAAAAAAGCAACACAAAAAGGTTGTTTTTTTTAAGTTGCATTTTAAATACATTATTATTTGCTAATATTCAAAAATGTACTAATTTTTTTTTAAAACTCTAAACATTAAATTAAACCCTACACAGGTGTTTAAATGTTCTATAATACATCTCATTTCAAAGGTAAAATACAAATTATTATACAAATATGTTTTTAAAAAATTATATAATATTTTATACAATAGATATTGAAGGTGAACAATGGAAATAATTGCTAATTAACATTACAGGGTAATTTAAAATTGACTTTTAAATTGGTCATTGTTGTTACTAAAAAGATAATGATATAAAATAAAAAAAAACATATGTTTAAAACTACTACATAAATGAGAAAATTTGATGACATACAGCTGATAAAGAAATTATTTATGGAATCAAATAATTCTTCAAATGTATGAAAAATTATGATTAATCATTTAATAACTAAATTCCAAGATGAAAAAAAAAAAACTTAAAATTTCTAAAAATTATAACCCAAAAGATAGAGAAACATCTAATTATTTCATTCAAGTATAAATATTTAATAAACAGAATTTTACATTGAATGCTAACACAAAATATACATATCACTGAATAAATTGTTTAGACTGATAACCAAATTTATTCTTACCAATAATCAATAACAAAATATAAAATATAAAAAAAATCATGCATTATGTTAATTAGCACTATGATTAAATCATAATATATTATCAAATTGTAAAAGCTAAATTCTTCATACAAAATAAAATTAACAAATGAAGATAATTAATTCTAAAGAGATTAAGTCCAAATAATTATGATACTAATGTCAAGTTTTTAATTAAATTGCTTAGTGACAAAGTTGTTGCAATAAATGTACAGAATTTGTACATAACATAAAATATTGTAACTTAAGAATATTTGAATTTCAATTTTGAATATATTTGAACAATTTCAAAAATAAATTCTTTTCCTCAGTTGCTTATTCTTTCAATAACTATATGATGAGTATTAGGCTATAATGCCCAATCAATATTCGAAAGTTTTTTTAAATATGTTGAGTCATAAAAAAACATGAACCTATAATATTTAGGAATGAATTTTTTAGGATATTTGGAATATTAGGAGAATTTTCTCAATAACTTGAAAAAACAAAAAGTAATATTCTTTTGATACTGTTTTATGATCAATTACAAAACACATAGTTCAAATTTTAAATTAATTTAATTAGCCCTTTCTTACAACAAAATCAATTTTTTGATGATGTTTCATAATTAAAATACAAAGATATTTCAGGATGCATTCTTTTAATTTTTAATAAAAACACCATACCCAGTTTCCCAAACATGATTCCAAAATTTTTAAAATTTTAAGTACATGGTAACATTTTATATTATTATATATAATGTTACATTAACTGTTTGTAGCAATGTTGGACTCGGGAATACTCAAAAAAGTTAATCTTATAAAGGTGACCCTTAATAAAGTGAAATTCGAAGTTGGAGGGAGAACTCTCAGATGTTTTCTACACTGAAAAAGGATTAAAATAAGAAGATTCTCTTTCATGCCAGTTATTTAACCTTGCCTTTGAAAAAGCAATAAGAGACTCTAGGAAACAAAACAAAACAAAAAAAACATCTTCACAAAGTCTGTACAACTCGTAGCATATCCAGATGATATAGACATGGTGGAAAGAACAAGAACAGCAATTGTTGAAGCATTTTGTGCACTTAAAGTGGCAGCAAAACAAATGGGTTTAACTGTCAATGAAGAAAAGACAAAGTTTATGAAAATAACTTGAATCAGGGATCTCTGACAATGAATAATTATGTTTTTGAAGAGATTTATCAATGCAGATATTTAGGTACAATATTAAATAACAGCAATGATATAACAGTCGAAATTAATAGAATCAATATAGCCAATAGATGTTACTATGGTTTGAGAAATTAATTTAAATCTAAATTTATAAGCAAGGAAATAAAAGTACAGCTATACAAAACACTTATATAAGACCCATAATTTTATATCGCAGTGAGCACTGGACAATGAGAAAACTGGATGAGGAAAACTGATCAAGGTTTGAACAAAAAATATTGAGAATTTTCGGAGAAGTGAAGAAAAATGGGATCTGGAGAATACAGTTTTGAACTACAAAGGAAGTACAGAGAACCAAATTTAATTAAAGTAATTAAGGCTTCACACTTTATGGCTTGGCCACATATTCAGGTATGGTAACAACAACCCAATTAAGCAAATAACGCTTTTGAAACCAGAAGGCAACAGAAGAATAGGCAGACCCCTATGACAAGATGGCTAGACAATACAGAAAAATGCCTGTGAAACATTGGCGTAGATAGATAGAAAACAATAGCAATAAAGAGATCAAAATGGTTTAAACTAATTGAGACAGCCTTGGCCGGAAATCGGCTGTAGTGCTTGAGAAGAAGTGTTACATTTCTTTTGTAATTGATATTTAAAAAAAAAAAAATTCAAACACAATGCAAAAATTCTAAATCAAGATGTCTCACAAAATTTAAAAAACAAACAAGCATAGAAACTTACCACATGTTCAACTGTAGCACCTCGCCTAAGAATTAAGCCACCTTCAAAATCTGGAGGCTCTATAAAATAAATAATTTAATATGTATAGTTGAAAGAAAAAAGATGAAAACCTTAAACTTTTTATAATTGGTATAATTATCAGCAAATATTTATAAAAAAAAAGATATTTTAAATTTATATATTTCAATAGAAAAATGTATCAAACAGTATTTCTTTGATATAAATATTGGAATCAATTATGAGATTTTTTGTAGAAAACATATATATATAACGCGTTTAAAACTAAATATTTCATTATTTTTATTTATTTATTTAAGAATTAAAAATAAACCTCAATCAAAAAGTACGTAGTATAATTAAAATCAAAAAGTACCTAGAATCCTGTCATACAGCAAAAAGTATCAATTTATTGGTCAAAATATATTGTATCTTCACAAATATAATATAAAACATTTTCAAACTAAAATGTCAATGTTATATAAGACTTCAGAAAATATTAAAAATTATAAATGCAAAAAAGCAAGTTCACCATTATTCAAAACTCAAAAAATGTAATGATACTTGGCAAAAAAAAAATATTAAAAACTTGTTACAAAATAAAATTAATAACATTAAATATTAACAAACAAAAATTATAATTATTAATTAGTTTTCCTTTTACTGGCAATTATTTATCTCAAAATATATTTTTAATTCAATAGCATACTTCAGTTTCTTTAAAAAACATATTTTGACAATTAAATGCACTTAAAAATATTAAAACATTTTTTCAAAGGATGTTATAAATAAATATTGCAAGAAACAATAAAGCTAAATCCTTTTAACAAGATAATTTAAATTTGTGAATCTACATATTTCCTCAATATCATTTGAAAAAAGAAATTTAACAATGTTTTTCCAACACAGAATAATGCAATAAATATCATGTAAGATAATCTAAGATTAATTCTTTTACAATGAGATTGATGCTCTTTTATCATTATTGTACTTCTTTTTATAGTCTGAAATATTTTTAAAAGGAAAGCATTTTCCAATTAATTAGTTAATTCAAAAAAGCTTTGAGATATTATTTTGAATTATTTAGCTTACCTCCTCTTTTCTTGGTGTAAACTCGAATTAAGGCTAGATAGTACCACAACATATCAAGTAAATAATCGAGATTTAGTTTCATGTTACAACTGTTATACATGGAAGAAGAAAAAAAAAATTATAACATTTGCTTCCATTTCATAACTAATTACTTGGGTAAAGAATATTGAAATATTACACAAAAGTAAAGTATATGGATCTATCAAGTTAAAATAAAATATATCAAAGTAATTATTCCATTTTTACATAAAAGGAAAGTATTAAAATATAAAATAGATTGAATCTTTCCCTGTTTTTGAAAGTTAGTAACTAAAGAATAAATTCAATACAAAAAAATCCAAATTCAAAATTAACAACAACTGCATGATTAAATATATTTCTCTCTCTGTTGCCATTGATATTTTAATACAATATATAAAAATCTATTTTAATAATAGATGGATTGAAATTAGAGAAATTGTGTTTTCAACTTACCTCACAACAATTGAATTTGGAAGATGGGCTAAACGGTCTACTTCTTCTATAGAAACTTGATCAATTTTATTATACACATATAAACATGGAAGATAAACTCTATTGCTATTTATCACATCTATTAGTTCATCAGCTGAACAGTCTTCTCTAAATAAAACTTCAGCATTGAATATTTCTATATTCAGTTAAGGAAAAACATTTTACACATCTATACTTTAAATCTTTCATAAAAAACCTTCATCTGATTTGATTCTATTATTTATTGTAAGTAATCTTTTGTTACTCATTCAGAGCAACAAAATATGCATTACATTTAAATTTTCTTCAAACCTTATAAAACATAATATATATATATTTGCCAAAAATAAAAAAAAAATTTCCTTATTACAAACAGTTTTATTCCTTTATAAAAGTCTTATCAAACTCTGAAACAAAGTAAAGAATTTACAAAAAAAAAAGTGTCAGCTTTGAATTTTTTTGAAATTGAATGCATTAATTACAATACTTTAAAGCTGATTTAACCTTCAAGTATAAAATAATCATTCAATTCAAGCTCAGTTAAATTAGTAAATTTAGTCCTTGAAAATACAAAAAAAAATTATTTTTATTTTCTATAAACAATAATGATTTCCCTTCCCCCCCCCCTATAATTTCCAATGAATTACTAAAAAACAAGAATAAAGAAAAAATTAATTTATTGCCAGCAAGTAAGGTAACCCAAAATGGTTATCTATCAATATAACCACATGAAGATTCAGGCATAAGTAATATTTGTGGACAAGCTTTCTGAGAGAGAGAGAGAGAGAGAAGTCCTCTTCGAAGAATGTTGCTGCCATTAATATGATGCCTGTTTGAAGCTCCTCATTGGTCTGGATGGTGTCCTAGAAGTTCAGCTCAAGGAAAATCACTCAGCACTATGTTAGAGCTATATGTAAGGTGATCAATCATGTCTAATTTAAATTGCTCCAGAAACGGTTTAAAAAAAAAAGCAAAGTTGGGTTTCATCAGCAATGTGAGGATCAGCATTTTCAAGAGTAAGAGCTACTCAAGAAATCAGCATACCTCTTCTTTTGCTTTGAATAGCTCCAGGCCAATGAGAAGATCCAAAATAGGCAAATCACTTTCACAGCATCAATGCAATATTTTTAAAAGAGGGCCTTGAAAAACTTATTCATCAATAAGACAAACATTTGAATTTACATGGTGATCATTATAAAAAAAAATAATAAATTTGTAAATAATTATTTGTAATTATTTTTTATATATATTCTAGTTCATAGGTTCTCAACGTGGGCAATAACACCCCCTTGTGGGCATTTGAGGCCTTCAGGGGGGCAGTAAAAGACCCAGAGTAAGTTAGAGGGTTTTGAGATGGTATGGAGGGGTAAGGGCAGATTAACCAAATATAGTCTAAAAAAAGACTAAAAAAAGCGCTGATTATGTACTAACAAAAGCAAACTTTAATACTGGTTACCTTATGTTGATTGCATGTATTCAAAATTATATATTCATGGCGATAGCTATTTCAGATTTGCAAGTAAGAAAAAAAATTGGGGGCTTTAATGGGAAAAAAATCTAAACTAAAAAAATATATTCTATCAGTAATAAAATATTTTTTTTAAATTTAATTTCTGTTTTCACTGTGTATTATGTACGCTCTTATTTCTCTGGAGTAGGGTGGTATTGAAATATTCACTAGAAAAGGGGGTCACAAGTTCAAAAAAGGTTGGGAACCTATACTCTAGTCTTAATGGTCTACCAGAGACTAGAATAAACATCTTTTGTACTCATAACTCAATTATCTTGTTGAATTAAAAAAAAAATAGCTTTTCAAAAGAATTAGTTCTTTATAATATATGCACTAGCAAGAATATCCATTCTTTGACAGTTAAAATTTTTAGAAATAAAATTCAGCTAGCAAGCATAACATTTTTTAAATGACTCCACACTTTTTAAATAATTTTAAATGAACTACAACTTGGCCTCAAACAAAAGAATTATTTAACAGAAACATATATTTGAGCCTAACAGAGAAATTTAACATGTCTAAAAGATAAATAGAAATAAATTAATGAAAATCTGAATACAAATTATAAAAAGAACAGAACTAATCCTAAAATTCATTTCCTAATAAAAAGCATAATAGTAAGTTTGGCTGTCTACAAGATTAATAATTTGAAATAGATAAACAGAACAAAACAAAAAAACTTAAGAGGTCATACGACATTTCATAAAATGTTCCCTTTAATGTATACATTTTTTTTATTTATTATCCTTTTAATTTGCAATGGTTCAGAGCCCTCCAGGACTTTGCATAACAATTAAATTAGGAGTTACATACTTCTGGTTGGCATCATTTTGTATAAAGACTAGAATGTTCTGGAAGATTTCAGCTGTTTGGTCAATGCCATGTAAAAACTGTTTGTGTATTTCTTATATATAGTAGTTTTGTGTGTGGTATATGTTCTGTGTTTGTTAATATGTTCTACATAAAATAATGAAGGAAGATGTATCAATCACCAAGTTTTCTTCTCCATTTTGGCACAATTATACCATAAACATCTTAACTTAACAAAATGCAATTCTTCTGCAGCAATGTGTATTTCATATATATATATATGAAAGGTAACCTTCATTTTGAAAAAAATCTTTTTGCAGTGGAAACCATCTTGACACATAGTTTCAGCATACCAAAATTCAAGCATCTCAATTGTTCTGCTTTTGTACTACATCCCAGACACCCCCCTCCTCAACATAAACTATTTTATTAGTATAGATTAGCAACCATATTTATGAGTGTCCACATTTTTTAAATCCCATTCTTAGCCAAAATTTTATTGAAATTATTTTAATGAAATGTTGATTTATAAATCTCTCACACAACCTGATTTTATTACTACTAAAAGAACCAACCCTTAAAAATAAAACTGTTCATGTTGTTTATTAAACAAAAGATAAAAAAGTAAACTTTTTATGCAATTCTAATTTTATATAATGTAAGAATATTTAAACTATAAAAAATAATACAAATAATGCTGCAAACTAACCGTATGTTTATTAAAACAACAGATAAGTAAATAAGTTCAATTTAATACATAAAGGATACTATACTCATGTAAAACCATTTGAACAAGTTTTTCATCACATTTTGTCAAGTTACACATCGCATTGAATGATACTCCTCCACCTTTCTTTATCTATAAGCACACACAAAAGACAACACATAATTATATTTCTACTTCAATCACACATTCATAGAATAATATAATTACTTTCATCATAATACATACCTTAAAATATATATTAGGTTTTTCTTTGTTCAAACGTATACCAACAGTTTCCAATTCCTTCTCTAAAAGCTCCCTATTGGGGGAAATGAAAATCAAATAACATTCATAGAGCAATCCAATTAATAAAAATTTAACAAGCAGAATTAAACATCAAACTAAAAATATAAACTCATTTTTATAACAGTTTATAATTTTTAAAAGAAATATTTGACACAAAACAGTGGCAACTAGATCATGCAGACGAGTTCACTTTCCAGCCAACATTGCAACGTGTATAACTTATTAGCATCATGTATTCCTTGATTTCATAGAAACATGCATATTAATATATCTAAATTGCATCCTTTGTATTCATATTACATACATTGTATTTTTGTATCCTTCCATAGTATACGCATGTCCAGCATATCCTCTGTCACTGGAGGGATACTCTGTAGTAATAGGTGTTAATGGCTGAAGGAAGGCAGATGAGCCTGAGGTGTGTTATTTCTCTTTCAACGAGAACTTCGTTGAGAGTAGTGCATTTAGTTCTATTTGTCAGAGAAATTATTTATGTCTATATTTTTTAATTTCAGTTTAGTAATCTTTTATCCTGTTGTATCTGGCAATGAAAAAATCAGATGAAGGATTTAATGAGTTACCTTAGAACTGTAGAACCAGCTAGGGAAAATAAAAATATAATATTGGAGTGAGCGCAATAAAGATGTTTAATATTTTCACCTACTGAAACGGATGCAAAATTATTTCATTTATAATATATTTAATCATGGTGCAATAATTAGCCACCATACACACCTACTGTTAAACAAGGTAAGAAAAGCCTTGATTTTGATTCTTAAAAAAATAAGCTTCTAATTGTTATAAAATAAAAAAGAAGTTATCTCACAACAATCAGAAATGGAGAAAACATTTTAAAAACTGCACATGATGCAACCACTACTAATCCTGCAATTTGGTATGCTTACATATTACAACTTTTTTAGAATAGAGGCATCCAAATCAAAGAGAGATAAGCAATACATTTTATATTTCCTTCAATGTCATTCTAAATCCTTTTGGGGCTAGGGCCTGAGGGTTTTTTTCGCAAGTGTCACTCACAGGCCAGAGGGTTTATTGTAGTTAATCCTAAATTCATCAAAACACTGAAATATGATGGTGTTGTTTAATATTGTTCTGTAGATTATACGAACAGCATATGCTTTATATATTTTGTATTTACATACTTAATTTAATTAAGTCACTTTCTTCTTAAGTATATTTTTTTAAACATTTTAGAGTCAATATTTATTTATCATTTAATAACTTTTAACATAACACATTTGAAAACTAAATATGTTTCTTGAAATTCTTTTTAGTATGAAACATTTTAAATCAGAAATCTACACAGAGTCCTGCGTTACAATTCTTGCACTTGTAATAAATCATTTTCTATTTGGAGGTTTTTTTTTATGAAAATGTGAACAAATGAAAATTAAATTTTCGATTGTTGATGACCATAGAGAGGCATTTTCTTTTGATGTAATTGGCATACAGATGTCTGAAATATCATTAAATATTATAATTATGAAATAGAACAATCAAAATATATTACTTTTCATATTCACTATTCTCAAATTCTAATTCAGAATCAATTTTACAACATTCTTCTATTCCGAGTTTAAAAAACATTTTCAATGCTTTTGACCTTGTAAAAATAAAAAAGAAAAGAAAAACATTTTGTCTACCTGATCTAATTCTCCATTAAATAATAGACTGCAAACCCAAACCAAGTTCTCTAACAAAAATAAAAATCTCATCCTTGCTATAAACAAAAATCATGAGCTCAAATTTCAAGAGCAGTCAAAGCATTCAATTTCAGAAATATTCCTTTCTCTTAATGTTTATAAAACAAAAACCGCATGCATGTGAATAATATTCCTCTCATTTTGAGTTGAAGGTCAGATCTATGTGTATCTCAAACCTTATGAATATATAATGCCATCTATTGCAAAAAAATTGAGCTTTTAAAATATCCCTAGAACGTGCCATGCATTTGTGACATTCGGCCATTGAGGGAGAAATGTTCTGGCACACATACATGTCGACTGAGTATTATCAGTGTTTCATGATGGTCACGTATTTGTGACAATTATCCCAAAAGGGTTAAATTAGTTTTTCTTATTTGATATAATACTATTGCCCATTAATAATCCTAGCAAAATTTTAAAAGTTACAAAATATTTCATCATCAGTAAATTTTAAGTTGCAATTTCAATATGTTCTCTGTTTGAGAGCAATATATATTCCAGTTTAATATATATTTACAGTTACCAGTTTATATTTAATGCACTAAAATTTAATTGGAATCACTACCAGGAAAAGTGAATTATATAAATATTTTTTTAAAATAAAAATACATTAATAAATTTTAAAATATATTATACTTACTTAAAAATGAAACAAAATAACCTAAATCATTAAAAATATGCTGCATTGTTTTATTCATACGTGATAAAAAAATTTATATATAATCTGAAAACAGAAATTTTTATCATTATTAGAACAATTATTCATTGATTAAATCAATTTTTTAAAATTTTGCTTCCTTTAAAGTTTTATTCCTTTTTTTTGTATAAAACTGCATGCTTAAATAACAAAAGTAACTGAAGATAATAAATCAGCTTTAAAATGTTCATTAAGCTTGATAATAAGCGCACATTATACAACTGAATAAAAAGTAGTAAGACATTGGAATAACTTTTTAAAAAATTATTGCGTAAATTGAATAAGTACTATTTATAAAGATCTCGCAAAAATTTGAAGATATAGTGAAATAAATAAATTACAAATTACATGAATTATATAACATAAGAATTCAAAATGGAATCAGTTTTTAAAAAATAGAATATGGAAAATATTTTAGGTACTTTAAAATGAAATAGTCAGAAATGACAAATCATTCAATACCATTATTCATATTTTTTGAACATTTATGAAACAATTTCATGTGATTTATTTTTTCATAGGTTCAAGCAACTATTGTGAGGTACTCAAGATATTCTACTTATTAATAAAAAAAAGCTTACATGGTTAATATATATGGAGGGAGGGGGACCCTAAAAATCTTACGAACATTATACAAATTATTATTTCATTGGTGCCCCATTTTAACTTTTTTAAAAAGCAACAAAAATTAAAATTAGTGACATAGAAAACAGAGCTCTAGAAGAGAGAATCACATCCACCAAATCTAAATCTACATAAATGAATCCTTATTGAAATTAATAGGTGAATCCTTATTGAAATTAATAGGTGTATTTGTAAAAGCAGAAAGGAAGAAAAATATATTTAAATGATATGTTAATGATATATAATTGATTTCAGATATATATCATTAACTTCAAATACAATATTTTAGAGAAACAAAAATATTGTGTGCATAATTTTTTTCTGCTAATTTTTATCCTCAAAATTTTTTAATTGAGCATCAGTTTATAGATAATTAACAATTGTTCGGTCATAAAAAAATTTAGTGAAATTGATTTAACTAATAAAGTTAGCACATGACACAGAAAACATTAATCATCTTGCTGCGCATCCCACGATTTCCCCATGCATTCATTTTTCCAACTATTTAACTGCTGCAAACCCATACTGCTCTTGTTTATGTTTTCATTTATTTTTTTATGTTCATATTTTGATGATCTAATTCTATACTTTAAAATAAAAACTCTTTTACAAAATTTTTTTATATTTTAACTTTAAAATGTAGATTTAATATGTAGATTTGAAAAACGTAATAATACCATACATAATTTTTGAACCCACTTTGATAAAATAACTATGCAGTGAGAGGGTTAAATTTCACAACAGAGTATGAATGTGTGTTTGTGTGTATATGTAGGGTTAAGCATACATATATATATATATATATATATAATCATAAATTGTCATAAATCTAATAAAGCTAGGCAATAAATAAAAATATAACAAGACAGTATAGGTCAAAATAAGATGGTCATGGTAATATAATAGCAAACTCTTCACCTTAAGAACTAAGATTGGAGGATTAAACATATTTTTAAGGCCGGCCAACTTTCCCCTACATTAACTCATGATTGGGTTGAAAGAAAGAGAAAATAATGTAGGCATAAGTATCTAAAAATACTCTTAAGATCATAAACATAACACTAAATGATTAAAACTAAAAACACTATAAGATAGTTTCCATACCATAAAAAAACACTAAATACCATTAAAAAACCCATTAATCAACAAACTAAAGTGAGAAAAACCAAAAAAATTTTATGTATATATTAAATTTTTTCATAAAACTAATTCAACACAGCAACATGTGAATTGGCAAACAATACATACCAAAATCAAAATAGCATCACAAATAATGAAAAATGGAAGTAGTTTAAAACGAATTGTAATTATAGAACAGAAAACAAGTTATTAAAAATTTATTGGAATGAAAAGACCAAGGATTAATGAAAATAAAAATTAACAAAAAAAAAAGTGATTATGATAACCTGTGGTAGCATTTTGTGAAAGTATGTAGAAACACACAATAATTGATTTATTAATCAATAATATTGAACTTATTAAAAATGTATGTGTAAAGAAAATGAAGAGTACCACAATAACTAATAAAATTGTTAACTATATTATTGCTAACTAAAATTTTGTTTCATTGTAAATAATTAAGAACAATATTCCTAGAAATAAAAATATGTATATTCGAATTCTAAAAAAATACTTTAATAATATTAAAATTGAAACCCAGTGGCTGAGAGGTTAGAGCATCGTGCTTCCACACCACAGGTCCGAGGTTCAAACCCTGAGCTGGGCAAGGTTGACTCAGCCTTTTATCCCTTCAATGGGTCAATAAAATGAATACCAAGCTTGCTTGGGAACTTAATACTGGGGGTTTTCGCGTCAGACTGACCACCTGACCGGAACATCTGCTCATGCACCTCAGGGCCCAAGGTCACATATACTGAGTTGGGCACAGTAGGCCTTGTCCCTCATGGGATGTTGCGCCACTGAGTTAAGTTAATATTAAAATTAAAGGCTTCTCCTTTAACAAAAAAAACTGTTTCATTTATTATCTACAATACACAAAATTACACATGCACATATATATCATTAATAAACGACTATAAATCAAGCTTATGCTTAACAAGATGCAAGAATAAAGAAAAATATGTCAAAATAGAATAGCCCCAGTAATATATTAGCAAATTCTTATGCTGAGGACTAATATTACAGGATTTTTTAACCCCTATTTAAGAAACAGAATTATTTCCTAAATGAATAATTTTTTCAGTTGAACACAAAATTGATCCCTGTGTAGTTTTTCTCATTATATTATAAACATACACACACACAAACATGTATGCATATGAAGATATTTATTGCATAATGGTCACATTCAGAACAACTTATAATTGAGTTGAACTTCTCTATATATAATTTAAGATAAGAGAAATAAAAACAACTTATGCAATTTACCAATATCATTTAATTATAGAGAAAAATAAATCTCAATTTTTTAACTGAAGAAAATTTTATTTACTATATGTGATTTCAGTTTTACTATTTGCTACATGCTTCCTTTGTCTGTCATGAAAATGAAAAAAGTAAATAAATAATAG
This sequence comes from Trichonephila inaurata madagascariensis, assembly GCA_019973955.1. NCBI lineage: Eukaryota > Metazoa > Arthropoda > Arachnida > Araneae > Nephilidae > Trichonephila > Trichonephila inaurata. Next base: position 607,876 of record BMAV01015470.1, read on the forward strand.
ACATGAATCCAGCATCTATTCAGTTAATAATACATGAGCTGTGTTTAAAAATTTACATTTAAGATGCAAATAATTAAATAATTAATTCCCTTCAATAGAATTTTTTTATGAATCTTTTAAAACCCCCATACAAGTCAAGACAAGATGTGTCCAAAAAGTAAAGTCCATTTCATTCATTTAATGCCATAGTGCTAAATTAACAGCACTTGAGCATACTAACTACTTTCTCCTCTTTCCACTGACATCATTATGGTTGATATATGTTAAAATCATTAAAAATCTTTTAGACAAATGAAGAATTCCTTGGCTGAGAGATTCAGACTATAATTCATTTCTTGAATGCTGAAGTTTATTGTCAAATTACAGAGATTTATGCTGAAAGTGGTATGAACAATAGTGTAATGAGAAAATGGATTAAAAAAACTGAATGAAAAATGAATAAATAAGTATGTTGAAGCACAGAATGAATGGCTTTCTGTAGTTATGACAGTTTGGTAAGATAAGAAGGTTTGAGGGAATAGTTGCTTTACAACATCAACACTTTTTTGATGAATTAATTCAAAAAACTGTTTGGGATGAAATTATTTCCTACAGCTTAGATTATCCTAAACTGTGTTCTAGTTGGGTACAAAAAATATTTACAGAAGTCCATGAAACCAAATGACTTAGCAGTGCTTTGACTTTCTTTACCTAAGAAAGTGACAAGAGAAAAGCATTTTTAAACCAATTAGTCCTTAGTGAACAAAACCTAGCTTCTTTACAAACCTCAGAATCAAAACAACAATCAATAGAGGGAGAGATATATAGGATTTCCCAAAAAGCAAAAATTCAAAATATCAATGTTAATAAAGAAAAAATCATGTATGCTGTACTTCAACAGGGATTCTGCTGAATTTATTTTAAGGTGGAACCATCTATGCTGCTCAATACACAGAATATTTTGAAAAAATTTGGTGTGCATTTCAAAACAAAAAGAGAGGAATTCTTAATCAAGAAGGTATTTTGCTCTCAACAATGCCCATCCTGCTATAGTTACTCAAAGGCAAATTAAGAACTTTGCTTGGCAGCAGTTTTGATTCATCTTACCAACATCCCAGACTACCCCTGTCCGACTGCCAATTGTGACTGCATAAAATGAAGCACAAATTTGGAGATCAGTGTTTTGGAAACACTTTGAAGATATGGCTATTATCACTTATCATTGGCAGAAACCTCTATGGGTAAGTTGATTACATACGAAAAACTCAAAATTGGTGGAAGTTACATAAAAAAGTAATTAAAACAAAAAAACTTTCAGGCAAAAATCAAACTGAAAAGAGAAAAACTTTGATCCATTTAAAGAAAAGGATCTTACTTTCCAGGCATAGCCCTATTGATATAAACTCAAGGGACTGTAAGGAACTTATTTCCTTAATAATCTATCAACTAATTTGGAACTGATTTATATAAATCCAAAAGCATTTTTTTTCTATATTATAATAATAATAATTAACAGTTACAAATTAAATAAATGTAGGATACTCACTTCTGAACTTCACCTTTTGTTGCATCTAACATCATCAATACTAAATCAGCAGTTCTTGCAACAGCAATAACTTGACGACCTCTGCCCTTACCTAAGAAAATGTAAAAAATCACAGTTTATATTTAAATATTTTTAAAAAATTAAAACAGAAACTTTTTATTTAATTTATCAGAGAGAATTAGTTTTACATATGGAAATTAATGCTTAACTTAAAATCTTAGTAAGTCGAGCTGTATATTCAAAAATAAATAAATCTTTAGCTTACAAATTTTTAAATTTTGAAGTCATGATTTTAAAAAATTTGAATATTTTTCTCAACTATGCACATTAAAAGTAAAACTTCACAATGTGAAAAAATCAATCATTTACTAGAGTGGACATGTATTGTAAACTTTATGAATGAAACCGAGAGCTGCATGTAATTAACAAAATAATGAGCTTTTAACCTCAAAAAGTATACAAACCCCCTTCATCATGATGGCATAGAAAGATAGCCATGACTTTCGGACAATTTAGGTGCCATACTTAGAAAAAGAATAAGTAGTATGTTTGTCATACAATTTGTATGAGTGCACCTGCTAAAATGTCAAATTAAAACTAACAATCTAAAAGACCTAATAGTGTAGTTATTACCTGATCAATTTAAGAGAAATTCTTGTATCAATTTACAATTATACGTTAACTCTTTTTAAAAAGATCAAATTTATTTAATAGAAAATAATAGATTAACAAAAAATGTTAACATATTTCAAAAGTATTACTTATCACTAAAATATTTGAATTTTTTTTTAAAATTGTTTCTTAAAAAAAGAGAAAAAAATTTAAAAAATAATAATAAAGACATTTTATACAATAACAGAATTAACTATAAATCCACTTATTATAAAAATAAATAAGGAAAAACTTTAAGTAGTATTATTTGAATTTTTATTTTCAAATAATGCTTTAAAGAATTTATTTAATAATATACATGAAACCCTGTAATATGATCCATACTATACAAATATAATTGAAAAAACTATTTAATCCCAATTTATCAGTGTTTCACATATTATAAACTTAACTCAGAGGCGTGACAGCTTATGATAGCTAAGGCCTACTGTGCCCAACTCAGCATACATGACCATGGGCCCTGAGGTGCATGATGTTCCGGTCAGGTGGTCACAGTCTGATGAGAAAACCCCCAGTGTTAAGTTCCCAAGTAAGCTTGGTACTCATTTTATCGACCCACTGAAGGGATGAAAAGCTGAGTCAACCTTGCCCAGCCCAGGGTTTGAACCCCGGACCTGTGGTGTGGAAGCGAGATGCACTAATCACTCAGCCACTGAGTTTTTCACATATTACGGTAAAATAAAATATACTTTACCTGAAGCAGCTCCTTCAATAATACCAGGAAGATCTAGTAGTTGTATATTTGCACCTTCATGCTAAAAAAAAAGAAGGAAATGAAAAAGAATCACAAATTTACAGCTTAAACTTTATGAATTAGCCCTATCAATTTTAAATCAATTTCACAGCTCGGAGATACAGAATCAAATATATGCAAATGATGAAGAATATTGTTAATACAACAAAAAAGTAAAATCGATTTATAAATTAGTGTTCTGCTTTCATAAGCAAACTGACTATATGAGATGGTAAGAACAAAAACTTGAAATTTTATGTCATATAATATTTACTTACTTGAATAACACCAGGTATACATGTTAATGTAGTAAATTCATATGCAGCAGACTCACTGTGGGTGGCAGTCAATGTGTTAAGTAATGTCGACTGAAAAAAATGTAAAATAAATTAGTATGGCTATCATAATATAAATTATGTAGCAAATGGGAAAGTTGCAACTCAAAAGAAAATGCAAAATAAAAAGTATAAACAACAAGAAATGTTTCTAATTTTTTTAAAAATATTTGATATTAATCTTAAGAGGTCAACAGGAAAGAAATAATTCTTTCAAATATTACTAAGAATTTAATATTAAAAATTGTCCTGTAATTATTTTTGTTATTTACATACCATCACAGCCATGCCAACTTTCAAGTTAACTCATCAAATTAGCAATCCCGAGTTCACACATGTCAAAGACACTAAATCGGCAACCATGTACTTTGTTTTATATTTCACCCCTTGAAGCCTATAAGCCTAACTGTTTGTTGATATGGCAACTCTGAATACTAAAATAAAAATCTAGAATTTACCATATTCTTAAATAATGAAATTAAGAATAATAATATACACTAGCTGGATGGTGTAGTTGGTTTGACGGTGGCCATGTACACCTAAGGTTGCAAGTTTGACCCCTGCCCAAGTTGATGGATTTTCATAATGCAGAAAATCGACAGAGTCCATATGGTATTATTATGTGGCACGTAAAAGATCCCTTGAGTGTCTGTTTAACTGAGTACTCTCAACAAAATTTCAATTGTTAGTATGGTTTAGCATCATCAGAGCTCAGGTGCCTCCTTCTGGGAGGAAATTTAGACATCAAAATTACTTGCGACTATATGTATACCACTTATATGGAGCCACACTAAAAAGAGATGGTAGCTCCCCGGGAATGTACAAGGTCTGGAATGATAAAACACCAATCTGCAGCCCCAATAGAAATTAACAATAAATATAATTATTATAATTACCACATTTATTTGAATCCAAGCTGCCATCAATTCTAAGCTGAACTCCAGATTCTCAACATGTTTTTGTGAAGAAAAATATTGCAAAATGGTTTATCGATATCTGATATTTACGAAATTTAAAGAATTTAAAATGAGAACTAAAAAAAGTGAATAATTAATTTATTCTATCAGTATTAACAGCTTTTAAGCACATGCATGAACCTGTAACTGCTCTAACCATCAGAGTATCATGTTCAATTTCCCCATTCAACAAATATTCCCGCCTTCGATCCTAGATTGCATTAATATTGGGAAAAACTGCAGCTTTGACTCGAATAAATATAGTAAATTATTATTACATATAATATAAAATTAAATAATACAAATTAGAGATCCTTTTTCTTTTATTGATTAAAATTTATTTATAATTACTTAGTTTTCACATAGTACTTTTCAACTATGCACTACGTATATCTGTGTATTCTATTTTTAGAATTCATGAGGTTTTTATTCAATGTCACCAATGTGGATGCAATAGTACATGAGTACCTTATTTTCAAAAGTTAAAATAATAAAAATGAATTAAGCACTAAAATGTTTTTAAAAAATTGTGTCATAAGATGACATACAAAAAGAAACACATACAAAAGAAAAAGTACACATACAAAAAGAAAAAATATATATATACGTTATTTCTTACCTTACCAACGGATGGAAAACCAATTAGAGCCACCCGAGCATCACCTGATTTCATAACATCGAACCCTTCACCCTGACAGATAGAGTAATATTCAACAATATTTCATTTAAATACAATACAATCCAGTATTAATATAAAGAACATAGACACAATAAAAATGTTTCATTTTTAAATAGGCTGCATTTAATATTAGTAAACAAGCATATCTTCCACACATGAATCAAAAATTTCTCTGTTTGCATAAAACAAAACACACAAGTTTATTGAATAATTTACTTTTCACCTTCAAATTTAAACAAAAATATACACATCTCAAATTACCATTTTTTAAAATATATACCGTAAAATCTGGTGTATAACACACACACCTATACTTTCAAGCTGTATTTTTTAATTTTTAGGTATATCCGCCATATAACGCGCACCCCCTTTTTAGGAAGGAACCTCAAATGTACACATTCATTGCTCTTATGTTTTGAAGTCATTTATTCTAGGTATTAACCCAGGATTTTGAAAAAATGGTATAATTCCAGAACTACAACCCTTTAAGTTCAATAGGTATGTCATTTCTTTTAAATAAATTATATTTCAATCTATACAGAAGCCTAATTTTTTTTTAAACATCTATTTTTTCTATTTTTGAAGCTATCATTTTTATACCAAGCGTATAATATGCACCCGTAAAAACGGATCTTATTTTTTGTGTTAAAAGTGTGCGGTATGTTCCGTATTTTAGGGTATGTATATTACCTTCTCTTTCTTTCCAGTTGGTTCCAGAAGCTGAGATCGATATTTAGCAAGTTTAGCTTTTAAGACACCAAGATGATACTCAGTAGCTAAGAAAAGAAAAGAATATGTCAACAAACAATCAATGTATCAGAAAATTATACATATAAATACATGATTATATACATGCAGTAGAAATTAAATAGCTAAAAAATTACAATTTATACATTATCTTTGAAATGCTGAAAAAAATTGAGGTTCAATAGAAATTTATATATAAAAAAATTTTAATATGTGAATACTCAAACAATCTGTAATTTCCCCCACACATAGCCAAAAATTCCTCTTTAGCTCAAAGTAGCATCCATCTCTCAGACAGGGATGATTTGCTTTGATTGCCTGTAGATAACGCTGTGGTGTGATTTTTGGGGTGGGCTGCCTTGACATTTTCAGTTGGACTACTCAGTGAGAGGATCACGTGGTGGTACATGGCATTTTTTTAACTCACGGCATGAGCAATTTTTCTTATATATCACTGTCTATCAGACGGATATTGTTACAGTTTTTTCATGTTTCATATTATTATTTTTAATTACTTTTTCATGAATATAAATAATTTTTAATCAGTTTCTATAAAAATACTCGTCACAATTCTAGTGATACAAATATATTGTTGTGCTTGATTTAACTCCACACATCTTATTTGAGCCATACTCAATTTCATGAGCTATAAGCATATTTAAAACAATCCTTAAGGTAATAAAATTCAAAAAAATTTATGCACCCTTTTGTCAGACGGATGTTTCTCAGTGCGGCAAAAAAAGAGGGTTAATAATATAGCCAGTCTTATTAATTAGCTCTAATATATAGCAATTAAATTTCATTTAAATATACTATTTAATTTTCTCTTTTGACTATAGGACAGAGGAGCTTCAAGAGGCATAAATTCAAGAATTGCAAAAGTACAACCATCAACAAGAATAATTAAATGACAAATTTGAATGTTCATACTAGCTTTAAACCTAACATTTCAAGGGACAAGTATAAAAAATTAAGATAAAATTGTCAAACCTTGCTCTATTTAGTGAAAAACAGTATACAAATGTTAAATATAAAAAAATATATATAATATAAAAATACTTTACAATATCAATTTAACTGACAGTGATACATTGCAAATGATTTTAAACACTGATACTTACGTATAAGCATCACCATGCAGGGATGCACCTCATGGGGGCCTTAGTTCCGGACCCCTGTCCAAAGCCCTTGATTTTTTTCTGATTGATTATAATCCTTTGTATATAGTATGTACAATTTAATTATCTGTTATTAAAAATTAATTTTATTAATTAATGCTAATTATTTATTCAATAATTTTTTACTGCTTTTTGTTCCTGAAAATTGATACAAACAAAAGAGTATGTTGGGCAGCATATTGGAGCATAATATTTCGATTCTGGAACCACCTCCCCCTAGAGAAACTCCTGTGTGTGCCACTGGCACCACACTATGATATCAAAGCAACAAAAAGACTCTTACGTGTTTTATTTTGACAAAAAACAATCAGTCATATTTTGTTGGAAAATGGCATGATTTCCGTGGAGCAAATTTGGCTGTGGCAACATTAATACGTAAGAAATATTGCAAAATTTCATACTTACACTGCTCACTTTAATAAAAAATATACATTTTTTTTTCTTTCAGAAGTAATTTCAAGTAAAATTCATTACATCACTCTGATATAAATGATTAACTTTTAACATAAACAGAAAACTTAAATGAATTTTATAAATTTCTTTTTTACTTTTGCAGGACTAAAAATTTTCAACTTAATTTTTAAAGAAATTTATCTCAAGCACAGTAAATATTTTTCATTAAAAGGTTAATTTAGAATCTACAAAGGGACAAAACTGTTAACAATTCCCAGAGTGTCAAAATTACAGTAAAAGGATAAATTCCAATTTAATAGCTAAAAAAAATACTTTTTGCAATTAATTTTAAAAGGAACAAATGTCCTACCATGTACAATTAATACAGGAATAAATGCAAAACATATTGTTATTAGCTTTAATTTTAAAAGAAAACCTGTTTTCCACTTATGTTCATGTTATTTTAGAGAGGTAGTGAAAGAATAAAGGTCTTTATGTGAAACAAAGCACTTAAATTCAGAATCTAGCAGGAATATATCTGATTTCAATTTTTATTAATAAACTAAATAATTCTAAAAAGCAATATAAGGACTGCTGGCAATGGACCACATAATTTTGAACTTCGGTCAAGTAACAAGGACAACATCTCAACTGGCACCCCACTCTCACAAAAGTTCCACACTACGCAAATATGAGGACTTTGCACAACAACAAAACCAACATGCATCCATACAGTGGGTCTTCAGCAGCACCAGAACTCGAACTTAAAACTCCCAAGCAATGAGTTCAAGACCATGACCAATCAACTACTACCACCACCAAGAGAAATGGAGTAAGTGGCTATAAAAGGAAAATAAGATAAAGTACTTTTAAGAAGAAGCAGGGTAAAATCCTAGGAGAGCCCACACCCTTGGCGACAAAACAAAAAAAACGCCAAGCAAAACCGACAATGGCAGCAAGTGAATACAGAGAGAGATAAGGTGGATGCGTAATGAAAATATATGTAAACAATACAGAGATTAGGCATTTAAGATAAAAAATATATATATAAACAGCCCTTACTTTCTTACTGCTCATCTTTTACGAGTGGAGGGTACAGCGTAACGACAGATTTTAAAAAAGTCTTGAAGGTCTCATCGCTAAGTGAATGATTGCATGAGCACCGCCATTTTTATTCTGCAAGGTAATGGTCAAACATACCTTCGGCGTGGCTGGTGCAATTTCGAAGAAAGTGTTTTATTGTCGACCATGTTACATCATGTTGATCATTACATTTAGGACATTCATAACTCTAAGCAATAAATCCTTCCTTTATGCACTATTCAATCAATTTTTCTAACCTTTCGCATTCAACAAAGTAAAAAATTCTAAGATATATATTCCTTCACACACGCAACCATTCCAGCCGGTTACCCCCAAAAATGAAATTCGAAATGACCACCGAAAAAATACGAAATTTCCAGAAATAGGTTTACCATATCTATTGTATCAAAGTAGGGTTACCAAGATGGCATAATTATCGCCAACCCAAAATAATTCGCGCCTAGGGTGTGGGCCCTCCTAGGACTGAACCAAGAAGCAGAATAGAGAAACCTACAAGGTCATTTTAGAGAACCTTATAATTTTAACCTATAAATTATACATACCTATAAGTAACCTATATAAACTATACATACCGTATTTATTCAAATCTAATCCAGTGCTAATTTAAGTTCATTTCGGGCCCTATGCTCTAAGGATCTACAGGCCCCCTTGGCACTGGAGGATCAAAATTTATAACCAGAAAATCTAGTTAAATTCAGCCTATTCAGGCCCCACCCCAAGCGCCCAATGGATAAACCGGCACTGCGCACCCCAAGTTCTCAACCAGATTTTGTGAAAAATGAAAAATAGTGCAAAATGGTTGATCGATATCCAATTTTACAAAACTAAAATAAATGAGAACTAATTAGAAGTGAATAATTAATTATTTGATAAGTATTATAAACTTTTAAAAACATACATGAACATGTTATTGCTCTTAATATTCGATCAAAGATGTTTTTTCCCTTTGATTCTTCATCACAGCCGATTTTCAGCAGCATTCTCTGAAAACTCAGTTGGGCAACAGTCTATGAGGGCCAAGACTTACTGTGCCCAAATCAGTTTTCGAGACCTTGGAGGCTGGGGTACATGAACAGATGTTTCAATTAGGTGGTTAGTCTGAGGCAAAACCCTCAGTGTTTAGTTCCCAAGTAAGCTAGGTACTCATTTATTGAATCACTGAAGGGATGAGTCGATCTTGCCCATCTCCAGGGTTTGAACCCCGGACCTGCAGCGTGGAAGCACGATTTGCTACCTTCAGTAGCATAAATGTTGAAAAAAAGTGCAAATGAGGTTTAAGTAAATACAGTCATTATTTTCAAGATTTAAATACTTTTAATTTAGAAAATATTTTCAGTTTTTCTTTAGAAAATTTGGCTTCTTAATAAAATGAAGTCATTCAATAAAAAAGTTTATTGCCACGGACAGAAACACTTTTACAAGTTAATCTTTTTGGTCTCTATTGTAGATTTAATTCAAACCTTACACATAAATTAACATGGACTTCATAGTAAATTAAATTGTGTTTTCATATATAATTGGAGTAAAAAAGAAACACTGACATTCTTAATATTAATAAATTTACAATAAAAAAAATGTCACAACTTTAACTATGATAAAGCACATGAGTGGGAAAATTGCATTATGCTCGATTAAAATACTTTATGACATACAGAAAACGTGTTTATAAATTTCAGTTTCAAAAAATATATATATATTTAAGAAAAATTATAAGAATTTATTAAAATATTTTAATAAGTTGAAATTCATTTCGTTCTACATTTTATTACCATCTTATGTTTCATTCTTTTATTATTAACTTATATCTTATTCTTTCATCATCAATTTGTGTTTTATTCCTTTATTGTCAACTTATGTTTCATTCTTTATTATCTTCTTTTTTAAATTCCCATTCAGAAAAGGAATTAAGCTCAATTTGATGTGTTAAGCCAACGATTATCTGATTTTTCTTAACAAAATCATACCTTTGTTTTTTTGTGTCCGAGAAATTTCTTTCTCAATTTCACTTATTCTTTCCAGTATCCCCATGATATACTTTTTTAATTAATTTGATATTACACGCAATCAAGTCACCACGATAACATGCGGAATGAGCCGAAAAGCAGCAAAACAATAACTTTAGACCCATTACAGTTACGAAAAGTGTCAAAAGTTTACTTGAAGAATAACATTTTACGTCTTTGGAATTTTTAAATTGAAACTCTTGAAAAAATAATCATTAGAATTCGATCCTAAAGTCAACATTCAAATTTTTAAAGAGTTATACCTTTTTATGCATGAATAATTATGAATAATAAAACCAATTTTGTTAAGTGTAAAGCCTTATTCCTCTCTTTGTTTAAGCTATTTTTAACTGCAGCCGCAGTGAAGTTAAACTAGAAGTAGTGTAAACAGTGACATATTTTTGTTTTAATGAGAATCTGATTTGTTTCTTGTGTGATTTTGAGTGTTAGTGTTTTTGAAGTAAATTATTTGAAAAATTATGCCCAAAGTAAGAAGAAGTCGACAAAGACCACCAGATGGATGGGAGTTAATTGAACCTACTGTTGATGAATTGGAACAGAAAATGAGAGAAGGTATTATAATGTCTTGGCTTACAAATTGATGCTTCTTCTGAACTTTCAAGAAATGCTTTGAAATCAATTATAATCAGTTCGGTACATTTTTGATAAGAAAATAAAAATTATGTTTTCTTCTGGTGGAGATATACATGATTTTTATATCTAAATTATGCAGTATTGGTATATCAATAATATAGTTGTTATAATGCCATTGATGTTAAAATCTTGTACCAATTATATAAGACTTAACTGAAAATCCAAAGTAAAATTCTTTGTTTTTGTAATGATGGGGATAAATTTTATTTTTGGAATGTGTCGAATTTTGGGTGCTAATTAGATTAATTTAGAATTAAATAAATGTTTTTAATCACAGTCTATTTAAAGGGATCAGCGTTTAAGAAAAGTTAGGGAATTTTTTACGATGTTCATGGGCAATTTGTTATTAGAATTGTGTATATTATTGAAGAATTTCATTGCATTTCTCTTAATTGTTTGCCTAATAAGTATGTAATTTGCTTGCTATTCTAAGATCTGTGTTTCCTAGTTGGAAAGGAAACAAAAATTATTTTTTGAGGAGAGAATACATGCCATTTTCCTGCATTCTATTGAGGAATGGTAATTTATGACTCATTTGATGAATTGTGTAAAAAATTGTGCGTGTTTTCCTAAAATATATTTCAGAAATAAGGATTCACATTATGTAAAAAAAAAAAGATTTTGTAGCAACTCTCAACACTATAAAAATAAAATATTACCAGCTGAACTTCATAAAATGACAAAAATTACAACATCCCACATTTCATTAAACTGGTTTAAAAGAGAATACATTTTACGCTCTGTTATCGTTTTTTTTTTTCCATTGTAACTGTAAAAACGTAATAGTCAGAAAAAGGGAATGAAATGAAAGCAAAATTTGAATTAAATAATAAAGGCATTAGGGCTGGACGATGTAGACATTTCTACATCGTGATACATCGGCAACTTTACATCGTGATGTATCGCGATGTAAAACTTTTATAAATAAAACAAAAAATAACGTGCCACCGCTTTCTGTACATATTAAAAAAATGATTGACCATATAAAAAATTATTAATAAGTGAAATAATTAATTATGGTACACTTTCAATTTGAAAGATAATTTAACAGAAACAATTGAAACATAAAAATGAACCTGTAAAAAAAATTAAAAGGCATTCAAATATAAAAAAGTACTATACAATTTAAAAATATTTTTTATTATGACTAAGGAAAATTTGCATCTCTGCATGCTTAGGGAGATGGGAAGCTCTTTGTCTTGTTATACAGCTTCCACCTGAACTGAAAACTCTTTCGAGGCCACACTTGAACCCTGAATACAGATATTTTCTGGCTAGAACTTTCACAGAGATGGGAAAGATTAGAGTAGTGAACCTTCCTGTCGAGGGGATCATGTTGAAAGAAACTCTTGGCATAGATAAATATTCATTGAGCTCTTTCTCAGCTTCCTGGGAAGGATTCCTTGTATTTTCTGAATTACTATTTGAACGAACACATCAAAAAATTTAGCCAATCCTTTCTTGTTTTGTTCTTTTGTCCTAGTTTTAATATTTTCAAAATTATCAGGATTGATGTCTTCTGTGTTGTATAAATGTTCCTCATTTTTTGCAACATCTAATTTCTTTACTTCTTAGGGAGACTATAAAAGTTTAGCGAATCTTGGATCATAGAGTTGTAACTGTAAATTTGATGACATGGGATGAGATTCATACTTATTTAGGGACTCTCAAAATTTCTGATTTGATACTTTTAAGTAGCGAACTGTCTTCATCCTTGTTTTGAAGATTATTTTTATTTTCATATATAAAAGGTAGTACAGCTGGCAGCTGTTGTATATGTGTTGCGCTCAAGGAACTTGTTATGTCCTCTAATAACTCAGTGGCTGTTGTGAGTCTTCTAAGGCTGAAATTTCATTTCCCTCTAGCATCAAATGCTTTTATTTGGGTACTCTAAAGGGTTTTGCAAATTGGCAGCTGATTTTCCAAAAATGCGTTTCACTAGTTTTAAAGTGCTCCACCATCGAGTTGGACAAGCAGAGGGAAGTGTTTTACCCCCATTTGTAGTAACTCTTGGGCTTTGTGGAATCTCTCTTCATCTTCCAACTCATTGCAAATGCATTTTGCAACTTTTAAGCTTACGTGCAATAGCTCTCTTCAATATAGGAATATCAAAGAGTGATTAACCCTATGTTTTATATTGTGAGCAAAACAAGAAATATGAGCATTCTCTAAATTGAGTTCTTCAATTGATTTTTTAAGATATTAAGCCCATTGTCAGTAGTGATTGACATTATGTTCTGGACATCAATGCCCCAATCATTTAAAATACTCCTAAAACTTCAGCAATGTTCTTACCATTGTGATGCGTCATCAAAATATTACATGCTAGACATGCTGATTTCAGTGCCCACTCTGATGTGATAAAATGCACTGTAATAGTGATGTATGGTTGTATTGGCTATAGATGTCCAGCAGTCAGTTGTTACAGAAATTGTATCTTTTTAATTAATGATAGTTCCTGCCTAATCTTGTCCCTGACTTCATTATAGAGTTTTTGGAACTGCAGTAGCAGTAAAGTGCTTTTCGTCCAGGTAGCTATACTTGAGGTTAAGGACCTTCACCATATTTATGAATTCTTTTCTATCAACAAGGTTGTATGGCTGCATAGTACACACTAAAAATTTTGTTACTGAGTCAGTAGTACGTTTAGAGGCTTGGTCATCCAACCGTTGAAAATCAGTCAAACTTTTGTCTTTTATGCCTATGATTGTCAACAAAGTTGAATTGATTGGATTCAGATACAGCCATGTTTGAATGTGGTTGCGGCTCATCAATTGACTCAACATCAGCACAAAATGGAGAATATTGCACTGTCGCCGTAACTACTTTACTTTTATAAGAAACTTCAGAAAACTTTAATGGATGATGAAGCCTGAGATGACCAAATAAATTAGATGTACTTCCACTTTTTGCTGAAACTGGGGACCAACAAAGTTTGCAAACTGCTATATCTTGAGCTTGATTTGTCTGCTTTCATTCGCTGGTAACCCAAAATGTTCCCAAGCTCGACTTTTTGACTTCTTCTTTGGAAGCAGTTGAGAAAATACTGGACATTCTAATGTTCGATGAGCAACTGACATCTTTTTTCATTCACACAACTTTTATCATAGGACATTCCTACAAAAAGAATTAAATTGATAATTATTGTATAAGAGATGTCACAAGCAAATCAATTTTACCCACTGTAATGTTGCAAGAATATCCCTTTTTCCTTTACCTCTGGAAAAAAAATGTCTGGTAATAATTTGATCATTCGGGATATTAGACATCCGGATTTCAGACTTTATATAGTATTTTTATTTTCAATACTTCAGAAATTCGTCTTTATTATCAAGTATTGAGGTTCCATTAACTAAATATCGATTTTTCTGCGAATTACGTTTTATTATTTTTTACCCAGTAGCACCCTAATCAAGAAAAATTGATTTTCGGCATAGAGTGGTCATGGCGATGCGGATTATCGCTCTGTACTCACTCTGTACCACACTCAATAAATTACTTCGGAAGATTATTTTTATGATAAAAGTATATCAAAGATAGTATTTGTAAAAAATTGAGGCCTCTTGAAAATGTTTAGCTTTCGGATTATTTATTTATTTAGGCAAACTTTAGAAAATTGTGGTTTTAATCCACTTAATTTAAATCAGATATCTAACCACAAAATTATAAAACATTAGCAAAAAAAAATTACATTTGATACCGCCTACGGGCCGAACCGAAATTCCTTGATAAATACTTTTTCCCATAAAAATAAAGTTATCTAGTTTGTTTTAAATATTAAAATAAAACTCATTTATTGAAAAAAGCACATGTGACAGATGAGATAATTTTCGAAAGAAAAAAAAATTACTTAAGAAAACATCTGCCGCAGGATTGATTATTTTGTAATACATTTTTTTTCCTTAAACACCTTAATCAAACAAACATTTTTTTTTCAATACAAAATATCAGAGAGAGAGAGAGAAGAGAGAAAGGTTTTAATCAAAACATAAAAAATGCTTACCTTAATGACAGTAACAGTTGGCGATGTTTGCAAATATAAATCAAAATATATTTCCTCTGGACTGCAGACTTGTACATGGATGCTGGTCTGAATTAACTACTCACCACATGCTGATATAAGCAATGCAACACAACACCGAACACCGTGATCACGATGAACGCCAAATCAATTTACTTTTCATCGGTTTGAAGTCGAGCAGTTAAAAACCCTAAATCGAAATGAAGCTCATCACTACATCTACATTAGACGGGCCCAAAGGTTTGTCTCAGCATTCCCCGTGACACCGAAGCGGATTGATACAAAACCGGTTTTTCCTCCCTCGGTTTTGTCGAACTTACATCGGAATGAAGCTCAGCTCTACATCGAAATGGTATTTATGGCTGCACTGGTTTAGAGATGCATCATTTTGGATAGAAATAAAACATCGGGTTTTCGATGTAGCGTTTACACCGGTGTTTACCGATGTATCGATGCATCGTCCAGCCCTAAAAGGCATGAAAAAGTTCATTTCAGTGTCAAGAAGAAACATGTAATTGAACACAATGAAGAAACAAGCATGTAATTTCTCTTTTAGTTAGGAACTATTTACATCTGATCATTATGATTAGATTATGCTGCATCATTTCTTTAGATACACTTAATACCCCTTTCATAAGAGGAAACATTTATCATTTTGAAGCTTCAATTTGATTAGACAAGGCCTTAAATAGTATTTCAATGTTCTATTCTCTATTACCTCCCCTTCCTGAATAAATATGGAAATTATCTGCTAATTGTCTAACATTATAAAAATGTGAGAATTCAATAGTTGCATGTTGTATAATTCTTAATTTTAAACAGATATTTTAAATTCATCCTTATTTTATCTCAATAACTAGTCTGTACCAAGAACAAAGACTAGGTATGATTTATAATGCAATGTTTTGCTTTCATCAAACACAGTTTTAATCATGAGTTTTTGGAAATATTGTAAGCATTTTTAATTGATACTTTTTGTTAATTGTGTTTAATCTGCATCAAATCTAATTCATCAACTTTGTAAATATTGTTTATTGTTTGTGTATTTTTTTTTTTGTTGTAATATTGGCAACAATTGAATGGTTAACATACTAAGCTTTGTAATTAGAATATGTTAAAATTTAGACTATGTTGAAGAGCCATCATAAAAAAATAACAAGGCAGCTTCATATTAATTAAATTTAAGTGTTTAAGTCCTAATACAGTTTAGTCAGTTAAGAAAGTGTGTTTCAAGTCAGGTTCATACTCATCACTTAAATATGGCTAAAAATTTGAGATTGGTTGGTGATAATCCTTGTGCTGCTGTATAGCAGAATTAACACTATCCATTGATTGAGAACTAAGCAGCAAAAGCTTAGTTTTAAGTGAAGTCTAGTAATTTGTTATTTTCTCATATTTAATGTATTTATGATCTCATATTAAATTCAAAGAATATATGTATTAAAACTTAAAATTTTGCTATATATTTATTTATTTTCTCCCATAATTCCATTTAAATGTGCATTTTTGCTTATTGAAAACATGTTTTTTTAGAATATGCTCTACACAGCAAGAGTGTTAAGTAGAAGGAGAAAGTATAACTTTTAACATTTATGTTTACATTTTACATGAGCAGAATTAAGAAAAAGTAGTCTTAATTACTTGTATTGTTTTTCTTATTTTTTCCTCATAATTTTAATATTTTATATATTTATTTGGAATTGATTTTATTTTTAAAATTCAATAAATGTTTGTTTTCTGTGTAGCGGAGACTGAACCACATGATGGAAAGAGGAAAGTGGAATCTCTTTGGCCAATTTTCAGAATTCATCATCAAAAATCTCGTTATGTATATGATTTATATTATAGGAGAAAAGCTATAAGTAAAGGTAAACTGCTCTTATCTATTTTATAATGTTTGTATTCTAGTGATATGAAATTCAGTTTGTTTAAATTTAATAAAACGAAACTTTATTAAAGCAAGCAATTTTAAACTATTAATCTTATGTGCACTAGCTGCATGGCTCGGCGTTGCACAGGCTTTCTCTACTTTTATAAATTTTCCTTTACAAAATCAGCACTTCTAATACTCTTTTTCAAAATGACTCCCCCCCCAGCTCCTCGCTTTAGCCGCGTTCTGGGAAACAAAACCTAAAAATAATGCTTAAATATTTCTCGCAAAGGGGAAAAAACGAAAAACACATTATTTTTTTTTAAACCATAATTCTTAAAATATTTTATCAATCTTTGTACAGATTATGGATAATATCGTTTTACACATGGAAAAAAAGTTTTGTGAGATTATTTTTATAAATAAGGAAGTTATTAAGTATTTAAATTTTGAGCATTTTTAAAAATCATAAAAAAAGTTTTTGATATTCAATATTTATAAACTCACCTTCTTTTCTAGTGTAACCTTTCATCAAACCTAACGGGCTGAAACTTAATGCCTTCAAACTTAACACATCAATTGCGAACAACGGTAATTTTTAAACAAAAAATGAAACAAAAATAATGCTAAAATATTTCTCGCAAAAAGATCCAGCTTCAAACCTGGAAACTACCATTTAGAACAGAGGTTTCCAAACCTTTTTGACTCATAGACCCCTTGACAGGTTTTTCGGTTTAGGGTAGACCCCTGCCTACCTAATATTGAAATTTTGCAAATTCATCAAATTAAATGTGTTTTTGACAGCAAGTATAGAGTTACTTTAAAACATGTGTTAATTAATTAAATTAAAATTTAATTAATGCATAAAATAATTGTTACACAAAATAACTGAGCAACAAACAAATGCTTTTAGTGGGAAGGATGAATCTGGGGATGCAATAACAATTTTCAACATTTGGCATCAATCTTCTCATGTTTAACCCTAAATTTGTTAAGAGTGTCCAGTCTTTCCTTCTTTCTTTTATTTTGTTTTTGAGATTGGCAAGCATACTGAAACTCCTTCTCAATCAGAAAAACAATTAAAACCCGAGATATTCCATAAAAAGGAATAAATAACAGGTATATCTTTTTAAAGCCAAAATTGTTGACATCCATTTCTATACTATAAGATCTTCATTAGTGCCTATACCTAGTGCCTAATTCTTGTAATCTGATTTTTTTAAGTGACCCAAATTCTTTCCCCCTACTGTGGTATTACATAAGTAAAAAACATTCTCAAATGTAGTTTAAAAAATCAAAAAAAAAGGGCTTTTGTTATGAACATATTTTAAAAAATGTCTTTTCCTGGAAAGATTGTCTGTGACAATTGAGAAAGGGGGAAAAATTTTGGATGCCCAAAAATTTATCCTTTGTTAATTTCCCGGGCAAGAGGGCTGAAATGTGGTCCTTTTTTTAAAAAAATGTGTGTTGCCTTGAAACCCGCAAATTAACCAAATTTAAAATTTTTAGTAATTAAATTTTTTAAAGGTAAGTATGTGTTTTCACTTGTTTAAAATTTTCCCTTTTTTTAAAAATTTAAAAAGTCACAATCTGATTTAATGGGGCCACTATCATAGCCCCCCCAAAATTATTTTTCCACTTCGGGGCCCCTTGCAGGTCCCGGGGGCCCCGGGGGTCTATATAAAACCGTTTTGGGAATCACTGATTTAGAAAAAAAGTCCGATAAACAAACTAAGTTACTGGGTTTTTGGGGAAAAAACAGTGAAAAGACCTTTAAAAAAAGGAGCAGTTGTTCAATTTTTTCATTGCATTATTTTTTTTAAAGTAAAAAAAATTTTAAAAGGGTTCATTTTTTAGTTAATGCCTTTAAACTTCATATATCATTGCAAACAATTGGGAATTTTTAAAAAAAAACTTTTAAAAAAAAATGCTTAAATATTTTTCAAAAGGAAAAAAAAAACAAAAAACACAATTTTTTTAAAAAACCCTAATTTTTAAAATATTTTATCAATTTTTTTTAAGATTACATATAAATATTCTACACCCGGAAAAAAGTTTTGTGAGATTATTTTTTTTTAAAAAAAAGTTATTGGATTAAAAAAAAAATTTTGAGTATTTTTTTTAAAAAACATAAAAAAAAAAGTTTTTGGGCATTTAATTTTTTAAAAAATTTTTTCTAAAAAAAAGCAGAACTTTTTAGTGTAAAATATTTTTCGTTAGTGTGGGAAAAAGTAAGCCGAACGATTTTAGGGAAAACATATCGAAAACGTGTCGTTTTTTACTCATTTTAAAAATGTAAAAAAAAAGAAAAAAATCTTTTTTTTTTTTTTAAAATAAATTATATTGTATTGTTGGGGAAAAAAATGATCTTTTTCCCATTCTGTAATTATTTTCTGTCTTTAGTCTCATGAAAAATTAGATCGGGGTTTTTAAAAAAACCTTTAAAAAAAAACCTTGGGATTTTGGGGAAAAAAAAGGCAGTAATCATGGGGTTTTTTTGGTTTTTTAAATTTAAAATCTTTTTTAAATTTTAAAAATATCGGAATATAAATGGTAAAAAAAAATTCCTGGGATCATTTCCGGCTTTTGGTACCTTCGGCGAAGTTTTTTGGCCCTGGGTTCGTGGGGAAGATAAATTACATACATTTGTTTACCTACGAATTTTAATAGTGTAAATATATAGATATTAAAATGTTTTTTTCCCTCGTATCTTATTGCTTATATTAGACATATGCTAGAATGCTTTTATTTTGGATGTAAGTTTTATAAATTAATTATAAAATAATCAACTTTGAGCATTGTCAACTTTTCCTGGTCTTCCCACATAACAATTATTTATTTGCTCTTAATTTTATGTTAAATTTTAAATCATTTGCATTATGAGCTGTTGAACAGTATCTGAGTATTTATTTTTATTTATGAAGAGTAATAAATATTGTGACACATACTGAAACAATAAAATGTAAAAATTATTATATAAAACATTGTAAGGATGCTTATTTATCTTTTCTACCTTAATTTTTAAGATTAAATTTGCTCTATATTTAATTCTTATAATACGATTATTGTTCTTTAAATATGATTGTTCAACTTTTTTTCTGTTTAACTATTTGAAAATAACCCTTTCTTATTATATTCTCTTCCAAACAAACTTAGTTTTAAATTCAAAATTAATACTGAATATGCTATTGATGCTTACGTTTTAGAATCTTATAATTTCTACTGTACAATGTACCCATCTTTCACTAAGAAAGGTAAAATATTTGTCTTTTAATTAATGTTCTGATAGTTTACTTATACCTCTTTTATCAATATACTTTTTGCTCCTTTCAGAACTATATGACTACTGCATAAAGGAGAACATTGCTGACAAAAACCTGATAGCCAAGTGGAAAAAGCAAGGTTATGAGAATTTGTGCTGCTTGAGATGCATTCAGACTAGAGATACAAATTTTGGTACAAATTGCATCTGCAGAGTACCAAAGAGTAAACTAGAAGAGGTATACTACTATAAAAAAAATAGTTTTATGAAAGATAAATGAAGGGGGGAGAAATGTTTAATTAACTCAACCTTTAAATACTTTACTAACTTTTTCAAATGATTAGCATTTAATTATGCATTTTTGGCCTACTCTTATTGCTTTTTTTCCCCCTATTCAAAATCCTAATAATAAATACCAAAAATTTGAATAATAACTTATATCATTATAAAAAAAAAATAGTGAATTATTGCATTTAATTATTTTCTTTTTTTTTGTCTTTCAACAATGTGTGGACGTTTATTAGAATCAGTTCTGAAGTGGGAAAATGCTTCGGTGCATCTAAATGATTGTATATGTGCATGTCTGTGTCTGAACATATCATACTTACTCAAATCTAAGCCACACTTTTTTCCAATGTTAATGCTACTGAAAATCGGGTGCAGTTTAGAATTGAAGGGAAAAAAACTTGTTGGAGGGGGCAATTAGAGCATTTATGGGTTCATGTATGTCTTTAAAAGTTTATAATATTGGTAAAATATTTAATTATTCACTTCTTATTAGTTCTCATTCTAAATTTATTTTAACTTCATAAAATTGGATGTCGACCATCTTACACTATTTTTCATTTTTCACAAGAACATGTTGAGGATTTTGGGTAAAGCTTAAAATCAAATAAATACAGTATATTTATATATTAGATTAATAGTACTAATTTTTTTAATCAGAGTGAGTATTTGAAATAAATTTGAGGTGAAATATATCCATAATATTCAACTTTTGATACATTAAAAAATGGACATTTCTCCCCTCTCTTAACCTTTCTGAATTGCATTTAATACATTGATTATTGAAATTTCTTTAAGTGGATTAAAAAATTCCAATGTCACAGCTGATTGCAAACAGAAACAAGTTATCTCATGACCCATTCATAAAAGCTGACATAAAACTCAAGTAAACTTATGATCGATCTGAAATATGTTACCAAAATGTTTATCTTCAGTTTTCTCAGAAGAATTTAGTACAATTTAAAATTTTTTTTGTTGTTATCAATAATATATTTAAAATTAATTTTTCCATCAGGGTTCTGTTTGGAAATAATGGCGTAGGAAGTCTTTGTGTCTGCAATCTTTACTGTTTATGTGAAGCTGATAATTTGAGCATTTAGTGCACAAAAAAAAGCTGTAGAATTGTTTTATAAAAAGAAATATGTAATTTAAAACGTTTTCCATTTTAAATTTTTATGATATAATTATAAAGAAAATAATTTTTTTCTCCCTAATTCATACTCTTAAATATCTTGCTCTTATGTGTGTTTTTCTATTTTTAACTATATTAATAACCAATAAAATAAAATTACATATTCTTATAGGGCTACTAAATGTGAAATATTGCATTTTTGGTTAAAGTGTTTTTTCCTTATCTTTATGCCTTAAATTGAACTTGAAATTTTTATTTTAACTGTGTTTCTTTTTTTAAATTATGCAAGGCTGTTGAATATTTTATGAGTAATGGATTATTTATTTCCAAATACAATTGATGGTCTGAAATTTAACTTGGTGTAGTTACAACAAACATAAAATTGTAAATCCAAGAGAAATTCCATATTGTTTGTAGTAATAATTTTAATAACACCATTGTTGTGGTCATACAATGCATTCTTAACCTCCAAGTTAAAGCCCCATAAATGATCATTGATCTAATCCCTTAATCTACCAATTGCATGTCTACAGGACCAATACTCTATCTACACAGTATTGTAAATGTTGATTGTAGATCATAATTTTGTCTGATATTATTCCCAGATACTTTGATCTCATTGAAATGGGACTATAGTTTTCCAAAAATATTTAAGCTTAATATTATTTTAATTTTTTCTTTGTAAATGGTATTATTGAGCTATAGCTGAATATTTTTCCAAATCATCTTTCTATTTACCTTTAGGTACCATAGTCTCAATTATGGCTTTCTGAAATTCACTCTTTTCAATTGATTGCTGTATTATTATCATAAACCTAAGTATATTAGTCATGAGATCTGAATTTTTTCCTATAACTTGTCTGTAATACTAAAAACACATACTCAAGAAAAGAGAATTTGATTTAGGAGGTGACTTGAATTTAGTTCTCACATTTAGACTCAAATTTATAATGTTAAACTCACTGCATTCTGAGAGGTTTTAAACTCATTTTAAAACTAGTTTTTGATCTCCCTTTTATAAAAGGCATCCAATATTATTTATCAGAACCTTATCAGAATTGTAGTCAGTAAACTATTCTCTTTAAATTGGTGCCTTTATATAGTGAGTGAGTGAGTGAATATTAACGTCGCACTGTTAAGCTACCCCCGAGGGCTTTTGGCGAGGGACCAGATTTTGAACCATGGTCAAGTGACGGACACCCCCGAGCTGGCACCCCTCTCCAACCGCCACACCACACCAACGGGAGGACGTTAGTCTCACAGATTTAACGTAATGCTTCCCTACCACGGGCGGTCTTTAGTGGCATTGGGCCTGAACTCCATACATGCCTGCCATGGTCCGATACCTTATCCACTGGGCTACCGCAGCCCTGGTGCCTTTATATAACTGAAGTACTAAAACATAACTTATAATTTGTTTTTTTAATTGATTGATATAGTAATATTTTGAGAAGTTTTTAGGACATCATTTCTATCTTGTTACAGATGATTTGATGAGTTAAAATGAATGTATTGTCTGTTTAACCATATTATAAGTAAGGATTGTTTTGTAAATATCTGAAACCTTCTTCCAATATTTTTATAAACCTGTTAAATAAAGGTAGATTAACACTAGTAAGCTCTTTAGAATCATAATCTAGTGGTGTATAAAAAACTTTAAGGACTTCTGGAAAAATTTCTTACCACATTCAGTGTTATCAATTGGCAGCAATTGCCTTTTCATTAGTTTTTACATAGAAAATACATTCAGTATTCTATTAAAAAGTATTTATGTAACTAATCTTGTTTACTTTTCTAATTATGAAAATATTTTTAGCTATAATGATACTGAATGTTTTCAAAGAATTAGGAACTGCTTTCATTATTAAATAACAAATTCCTGATTTCAAAATCAATTGATAGTTGTAATTGTGAAAATTTACACAAAGCATTATAATTTAAAGATAAATCTTATTTTTAATTTAATTTCATCTATTAAAAATATTAGCATTTATAAAACTAAATCTGATATATAGTGGTTCATCATTAATCTGTTCAACCTAGCCCCTTTAGAGTTGTTGGTTTATTTTAAATTTTGATAAAACTAAACTATTTTAAGATTTTGTTCTTGTTTGTGAAGTGAAATGATAGTGTTGGAAAGAGATATGAATACATTTTTAATACTTTCATTAATATCGAGTTTTTCACAATATATTAAAGAGCTTTTCAGTTATATCTTACAAACAAAATAATGTTTACTTTCCCTTTCATATTAATTTATAAAATTCAAACATGATTATTAAAGGTACAAAATTAGCATATTGATAACATTAATATTATTGTAATAAAATATTCCAAGGTATTTTGAAAATTTAATTTTTTTTTCTCTTTTTTGACAAATTTTCAATTAAATATCAAGGATTATACTTTTCACTCTATGTATATAGCTTAATGTATTTTTCTACTTTTAGTCTGTTGAAAATTAATAGGTCTAAAATAATTAATAAATAAAATAGAAACTAAAGGACATAATTGCAATAAAAAATTAACACTACTTAAAATTGCCTTAAATGAACCCTTCCTACTTCTTAGTTTAGTAACATAAATTTTCTTAATCTACTTTCCTCTTGTTTTTAGGGCAAGATTGTGGAATGTGTTCATTGTGGCTGTCGAGGATGCTCCGGTTAACATTGTATTATCTTTGTTACATTTGTTCTTTTTATAATTTTTTTATTGTAACTACATATGTATGTATTGGTGAATAAAAGTATATGTGTGTAACTTTTTTTTCCAATTTTTATATATTTACAATAATATTTTTTCTTTTAGAAATTATTCAAATTATAAAAAAAAAATATCATTTCAACTATAATTTTTTTAGATGATAAATTTGCATATCAAATTAAAGCGTAACTCATTTTTGTATCATTGAAAGTTTAACTATCATCGATTTGTAAGGTTTAGATATATGTGTAGAATTTGCTTGCTGTCAAGGTTTGGAGAGTGGATTGTCATTACAGTTGTGTTTACCTCATCACTTGACTGAAGTTTGGAATTATGCAAATTATCATTAGTAGCACAGTGTCACTTCAAAGTGTGATGTTAGTCAGATAAACAAATCAGGTATTTTATCAATCAGAAAATATTCAGTGCTAAAAACTAGCCTCCTGTCTAATGTTGTGGTGAATGAGTTATGAAAAATCTCTCATTAGTTAATATTGAACTACAGTCATAACTTTTTTTTTACTTTAAAATTACTTATCATTATCCTTTCTCAAACAAATTGTCAAAACATAACTGCATGGTTACATATGTCTTTTTATTCATAAACCTATCTTTTGATAAAATATTTAGTGTAATTAAGTGATACCATGTATAGTTTCGGCTGCCAGTGATTCAGTTTCTTTGGTTATCGAAAGATAAATTGTAGCCTCGTGAAGAGAATACGAAAAATGTTGTAAAACAAACCTTTTTTTTTTGTTTTAAAGGGGTATTTGTTCCCTTTAGTTATGACATAGTCTATTTTATTCTCTGAATAAAACTTACTAAGTAGAGTAATGATGGCCTCTAAATGCTACATCGAACCTTATAATAAGTAATTCATTAAAGCTGCATTGACAATTATGTTTTTAATATTCCAAATGGATCATCTCCTTATTATAATCATGTAATTCGGAATTTTGATTTTCTTTTTAAATTTCTCTGTTTTATTGATATTGCTTGTCTAGATATAACTTTTTTTTAAAAAATTCACAATCTTTGCAGTTTAATTCTTTTAAATTAAATCAAATTCAAAATGGATTTTAATTCACTTCTATAAAACTTCATTCTTTTGGCACTTAATAACATTCTCACTAAATGGGAGGGAGGGGGACTAAATTTATTAAATTAAAGATCATTTGTAACATTACCTTTATTTCAAAGTGTGTGAAATACTTGGAAAATTTTATTAGTTATTAAAAGGTAAATTTTTAAATTAATTCATTCCAAATTATCAATTTTATTCTTAGTTTATGTAGTCATAGGTACCATTAAAGCCCACTGTGTTTAAACTTTCTCAAATCTTTGTGACATATAATATTTAAGTTTAATCACAAATTTGATTTTTAATTTTATTTAAAGATTTGTCATGTGGAGTAATGAGAGTTGCTGCATGTTAGATTGAACTGTACGGTGATTGTAAATGTCAAAGTCTGTTGGCAATGATCTTATGTAATTCTGCATGTAACATTAATTCAAACAACCAGACATATATTATAATTTAGTTGTAAAAGTATACAATGGAAATCAGCTCAAATCTCTTGCTGCAGACCATGTGAAATGAAAGTTATGGCAACTTTATTATAATATGATGCTATGTAAAAGATTCAAAACCTTTCATTGTTCATTTGTAGCTCTACATTGCATGATATGTAACCGATAACTCATGATCAGTTTTGATATGATATCTGTTGTACATCAATTATACTAACCTTATGTGATCTGCTTCCACCCATAAAAACTTAACAGTCATTGTAACCTGGCCCATAAAAATTATTAACAATGAAGTTTGCTGGTTCAAGACCTTTTATAGTTTGTTGCTTTTATGCCATGACTTTAAAATATTTTTTAATTCTTTTCTGCTTAAAATCTCAGGAAAATTGGCCTCAACTGTTTGACAATCCAAATCTGTATGGGTAATTATACTGTTTGTACTTTTTTTTTATCTGTTTATTGAAAGTTTCCTATTATCTTAATTTCTGCCCAACTCTATAGATCAATTAACATAGCCAATATGTTTCCCTAATTTTTAAATCGTTTCTTTTTTTAAAGTTCAATTCTGTTGGGCCTCTTTCCCACATTTATTTCAAGCCACTGTGATGATGTTGAAGTTCTACTGATTTAACTTGCATTGACTTTTCTATGTATTATGTTATTTGCAAGGCACGTTACTTTACTAACTAAACTACCTTAAATCCCTATTTTTATTTCTGAGGAAAGCTATTATATTTGAAGTACCAAGCTCATGCCCCTAATTGTCATGATACCACCATATTGCATTTTATATAAATTTAAATTTATTTATATGAAGGTGATGTAAACATAATACTTACTTTTCCTCTCTAGTTTTAAAATTAAAAATGTGTTTTATTCTTTTCACTTTTTGGACAAATTTATGACTCATGCAAATTAACTTTAGAAATAAAAAGATCTCTTGTGGAAAGAATTTCAATCACATGAATAAATTAACATTTTAAATAGGTAAGAAGAATTTAATTGATTACCATAATGGGGAAATCTTGTGCTAATGTAGGGTATTTTAAGTGTTCCATATGTGCAGTGGCGTATACAGATCTCTTGCATGGGGGACGGCTTTACAAAAGCACATTAATGAAAATGCCAAAGGATAAAAACTAAAAGGTGTTCTTTGATAAAAAATAAAACTATATTAGTCTGTGGGGGAGGGGGTTAACCCCCACTCCCCTATTCTTGTGTATGCCATTGACCATGTGAACATGTAGGCCAGTGGTAATTATAAATGTGTATGCAAAACAGATTCACTTTGTCTATGGAGTTTGTATGGACATGAGGCTTTACTTAATCTTTGTTTCTCAACACAGTTCACATGGGAAGAAGCTTAAAAAATATGCGACCCAGGACAGTTCATTTTTTTAAGTAATTTGTTGCAACTTTCTCTCCTTTGCATTCATGAGTTTTGGAGCCATGACAAAAGATCCACTCAGAAATTAGTATCTCAAAAAAAGTGATAGTGAGAACATTCGTGTCTTGTGACATGTTTGAAGGAGAATGGGTGTAAAGTTCCCCTCCGACAGCGATACTTTACCGAAACAAAAAGTGACAATCTTTGGGCAATTTGATTTTGGAACTATTTATTTAGTTCAAGCATTTATAAAGATAAGACAGAAATTAAAAATATTCCGTGTTTAAACGCAAAACTTAAGTATACATTCATTTTCTAATTATTTTGTTTTTTAAGAATTAATTCACAAGCATTGACTTCAAAATTACTTCATTTAAAAAAAAACTGCCTTAAGGGTGTGATTCAAACTAAGCCAGCATTTCTCATTCTCAAACTGTGGGAGGCCCTCAAGGGGTGTGACAACCTTACTTGGGGGGCACAAGCATATCAAAAAGTTAAAAATAAAACATTATTAAAAAGATTATCAATTTAAATGAAAAGAAACAAAACAAAATACAGTGACACATTTATATTGACATAATATATTTCTAAATGTATCAGTAGTGCACTATGTATTTGATAATTAATTTATCAATGCTAAGTTAAGAACATATTTAAAATAGTTACTAGTCACTTCCATGGGCTTGTCATATACAAAACTTTTTACTATCTTGTTAATTTGTGCAGTTTATAGTTAGAGTCGTATTGTAGCCTTTTATACGTCATAGTATATCATTATTACATTCTGTATATCATTATTGTACAAAGGGGGGACACTATGAAAATTATGATTGAAAATTTTGTCGCAAGCATTGAAAGTTTGAGAAGCACTGAACTAAGCAATAAATTTAGAAATAAAACAAACTATTTTTGTAAATGTTTGAAGTTTTTGCCTTTTAACTTCATTCGAAAATGTAACCGAACTGGGCCAAAGGAATGTTGAAGCAATGGAAGTAATAAATTTAGCTAATTACTCACGACTCATCCAATGTAGAAGCATCACGTGAACTTACAAGTATTTCATCAAATGGGATACGCTTTATTTCTGTTTCTGATTCATTCTATGCTAAATAAGCGACAGTTGATTTATAGACGTGACTGGAGACTTTGTCTATATAAAGCTCAAATTTATCAATCTTTTTTCCATATAAGGCTGGAATTTCTTCAAAAATGGGTTCTAAAATATTCTGCTGATAGTAGAGTGAATTAATTTTGTCTTTACTTGAGACTCCTTTGATTTTTAATTTGCCCTTTGTATCAAAAGCCCTTACCAGGTGTGTGCATATCAAATGAGACGATTGCTAACAGATGTTGCCACGCATATATGCAAACAATACGAAACCGTGACACGTGATTTTTTTATAATTTGACCTTTGATACTCATGTTTAGTTTACATTTGGACGAGTTTCAGCGTGCATTGTATTTTTTTTACTGTGTTGAAAATGTCGAATTTTATGCCTTCCGACCACGATTTGCGGACAGCATTAATTTTTTGTTACCATCTGAAGAAAATTGCTGCCGAATCGCATCAAATGCTTGTAGAAGCATATGGTGGCAATGCTCTGAGCCGTGCGCAGTGCTACAGGTGGTTTGAAAAGTTTCAAAATGGTGATTTCGATGTGAGAAACGAGGAGCGTGGCAGGCCAGCAAAAAAATTTGAAGATGCTGAATTGCAAGTATTACTCGATGAAGATGATGGCCAAACGCAAAAACATCTTGCAGAACAATTGAATGTTGACCAGAGCACTGTTTCCCGTCGTCTCAAAGCAATGGGCAAGATAATAAAGGTCGGTAGATGGGTACAACACGAGCTAACAAACAGAAAAATCGTGGGCGAAATGTTGCTTGCCCGCTACAAACGCAAGTCACATCTAAATCGTATTGTGACTGGCGATTAAAAATGGATTTATTTTGAGAATCCCAAGCATAATCGATCATATGTTGACCCCCGACAGCCGTACAAATCGACCTCAAGGCCGAATCGCTTCGGCCGCAAGAGAATGCTGTGTATTTTCTGGGATCAAAAGGGACCAATCTATTATGAACTTCTCAAACCCGGCGAAACCGTTATTACTGATCGCTACAAGCAACAGTTATTTAATATGAACGATGTTATACTCGAAAAACGCGAGCAATACAAGAAACGGCAGCACAAAGTGATTTTTCTTGATGACAACGCACCCAGCTATCGTGCTAAACCAACCAAGGAGATCGTTAAGACGCTCGGCTGGGAGCCCTTAGCGCATGCGGCTTATTCGCCAGACTTGACTCCTTCCGATTACCACCTATTTGCATCATTGGGACAGGCATTGGCCAACTAGCGCTTCACTTCTTACGAAAACGTCAAATCTTGGCTTGATGACTGGCTGGCCTCAAAAGACCGATCATTTTTTTGGCGTGGTATTCACAAATTGCCCGAAAGATGGAGAAAATGTGTAGTTAGCGATGGATATTATTTCAAATAAAGAAATATTAACAGTTTTCGCAAATTTATTGTGTTTTTTTAAAAACTATCATGAACTAGTAACTATCATGAATCCCTTTGGGAACTTTACTGTACACTGACGAAGCCATTCCAATCAGTTGAGCAGTAGAAAATTGGTCTTCTTTTATTGTAGTCACTTAAATGAGCCCATGCTTCATCAAGTGACCACAAATTTTTGTTTTTTTAGCAGCTAGGTGTTTTTCTTACAATTTGTTTTTCTTTCAGCAATATGTTTTTTGGCAAAAGCAGATGAACTTTAGGTTTAAACATCTTTTTCAATTCCTACTATTTGTGCTCGCATTCTCTATATATTTATTTATTTATCTTGGTGGAATTTTCAATCGTTAATAAAATACATTTTAAAGCGCTCCATTGAGCTGAAATTTTATATACAGCATTATTTTGGATGACAATACAATAATTTAATTGTAATTAATAAAAATTAATTGATTAAAACTAATTATTCAATGAATTATAAATACAGCCACATTGGCATCATTTTGGGCGACTTGTGTCAACACTTGAAAAGGTTTTTTCTCACGTTTTAAAGCATTGAGTTGAACTGAAATTTTATATACACGATTGTTTTGGATGACAATACGATACTTTAATGATGAATAAAAATTTCTCCTCGGAAAGCGTAGTTATGTGACCTTCGAGCATTCTATGAATTTTAGAAGTCATTTTCAAAGTAAATCTGTTATTTTACATTCCAATCAAAAGAAAACATTAGCAGACGATTATTTAGTTTTAAGTTATTAAAGTTTTATCTCAAAATGCAAACGAGAAAATAAATAACAAAATCGTTTCCATAAAGTGTGAACGATCTCTTGTACAATAACTTTAACTGTGCTTTTACGTAAAATACGTATTACGTGCTGATGTAATTCAAATACACTGGTGTGCAAAACTTAAGCAACAATGTAAAAATTTAGCAGATAGCCATGAAATTGCAGAAAAGGAGGTCTGGAGATCAGTAGAGGGAACACGTAAGTCAGTAGAAACGTCATGCGTATGCAAATATCAGGAACAAAACGTCAGAAGCGATGTGAGCGTACGCAAAACGCGTGATGTCTGCGCGCGCTGCTCAACAGTAGAATGAAATGAAGGACGGAGACGCAATTCACCATATTCTCTGCAAGTGCCAGTGAGTCAGTTCGTGAAATATAGCTAGAAGAAATCATCTGGATGACTTCACACGTGGAAGAATGATCGGAAAGCTGGAGGAGGGGCGTACTGTCACCAGTGTAGCTGCTGAGTTTGGAATCAACAAAAGTGTCGTTTCGCGCGCTTGGAAAGCGTTCCAAACCACAGGTACAGCTGTTAGAAAGGTTGGTGTGGCCGCCCGAGGACGACAACTGCAGGGGATGACCGCTATATCATCCTGCAGGCGAAAAAAGTTCGACAGCAGTTAGCAAGCGCCATTGCTCAGAAACTCTGTACAGCAACAGGTCGACAAGTGTAGCGGTTTACTGTGGCCAGACGCCTTCACAAAGGGAGCCTGTTCACCCGCCGTCCTGAACGCTGCCTCTCGTAGAAAGATGGCCACCGTTTACAGTGGGAAAGAGAGCACAAAAACTGGACAACTGATCAATGGAGTCGTGTTCTCTTTACGGATGAGAGTCGGTTCAGTACCAGAATCGATTGTCAACGCGTTTTGATTTGGAGAGATATCGGGACCCGGTTTTATCCCAGTAACATCAAGGAAAGACATCGTTACGGTGGACCTGTAGTTCTTGTCTGGGTTGGCATTATGCTGAACGGCGGAACTGAGCTTCCCATTTTCGACAGAGGGTCTGTAACCGGGGATCGCTATTGTGAGGAGGTACTTCTTCCCCATCTGCATCTTTTCCGAGGTGCCATTGGCCCAGACTTCATCTTTATGGATGACAATGCACTGCCACATCGCACTCTTGCTGTTGAGGAGCTGCTGGAAAGTGAAGATATCACTCGAATGGAATAGCCAGCGTGCTCCCCAGATTTAAATCCCATCGAACATGTGTGGATGCTTTGGGGAGACGTATTGCCACACGCTCACATCATCCGGAGTACAACCAACAACTCAAACAGATGTTGATTGAGGAATGGGCACTCCTACCTCAAGAAATGTTGCACCAGCTGGTTCTGAGTATGCGGAGACGGTGCAAAGCAACCATTGTAGTAAGGGGAGGGCATATTACCATATTAAGGAACATCTGCTTGTTGTTCTTCCTGTTGGATAGACAATCATGAGTCACGATACTATGCGTTCAATAAAGCTTGTTTTTGTTTGATTCCATACCGTATGCGTTGTATTCCTGTTTCAGCCCGATGCTTTCGTCATCCTTTACGTACATAATACTCTCCCTCATTTCAGAATTTCATGTCTCTCAGATGATTTTTTGTGAAGTTATGGCAATAAACCCACCTGTTGCTTAAGTTTTGCACACCAGTGTATTTTTAAGATATATTCTGATGATGCGATGGAATTCAATGAGTCGACGAAGTTTGAAGACCACTTTTGAAGGCTAATGAAGAAGGGAACAAAAAAAAAATTAGCGTCATTTCCAAGACAGATTTTCTTCGATGTTTAATGTTTATATATATAAATCATGTTAATGTTTAAACAAGGATTATACCCATGTCACCTTGTACTAAATTTTATTTTAAAATATTTATATACTTAAGAGTACTATACCGTGAACTAGTTTCGCCAAAGCAAAAAGACATCGCCAAATGCTCTGTTTTTGTTTCCGCACATTGTGACGTTTGAGATAAATAACACGGTAGCGTAATATTGATTAATTTAAACATTTAGTTTATTTACGTCACAACTATTATTAACAGATTATACATTGATGTTATTAAACTTATTAAAGAGATTATTAGAGTTCAAATGATGTGGTTTGTGAGGGAGGAGTTTCTTTTGGGGTCCGCTCTCAACGAAGGTTGTCAGACCATCTCTCACTTCGGGGATCGGCGTCTTTTGCTTCCAGTTACATCTGGCTAGTGGCGGGAAAATGGTCCCTCGTGGTGTCAAAGGTTGCCGGGGCAATCCGAGACGGGACTACGCAATAATTTTAAAGTTGCAGGTGCAAATGCACGCGTGTGGATCCACAAAGATGCCGATTCACAGCTGTGTGGCGAGAAATTCACAGTTACGTCACAGCTGTTGGTTCCCACACCGTGAACCGTCACAACATGCGTGAAAGCAATTTCTTGCTCGTGCTCCTTCCGTATTATTTCGTCGGCAGATAAATTGGCAAATATTTTGAAGAATGCTGTATTTACAAGAAAAGTATACACTTGAAATGGACGTGAGATCAAATTAACTAAATTATTAATGGAGCCCAAACACTGTAATTGAATACAGAATAGCGAGTTGTCGCCACATAGATTCGAATCGAATTGCTGTCGAGGTTTCGCGATGTTTGTGTTTTGCCATTCTGCTAATCTCAGTTTTCGGGTGCTTTCATATTAGACCATATTTTAAGTAATACTCCATTGCTTCTGTATAAAATAGATCTCATATTTTAATCATTTTTCAAAACAAACTAAGAGAAGAAGAATATTGCAAGTTCTGAATAATTTATTTTTGAACATGCTTGAGAATGGTTTTCCACTGGTTAAGTGCATATCGTGGCATTTGGCGAAGTTTTTTAGATTTGACAAAATTGATCGACGCTATAATACGTCAGTATAAAGATTTTAAAATGTAAAGTTCTATTTTGGAATAACACTGTCTAAAAATAAATGTATTATTGATCCAAATTGCAATCAATTTAAGAGGTTTGAATAGAAAGAAGGAAATTATTTCAGCACTAATTTTTTTTCTATATTCGGAATTTAGCAAAGGGGTTAATGAATCTTTGCTGTGACTCATCGCCATAGCTGAACTATTTTGAACAAAGGATGGACGTAAAAGACAAATGTTCTTGTTTTTTTATATATAATTTTATTTAAAAATCAAGCAAGTGAATGTATAGTTCGTTTATTTAAGTTGATTGTGGGAAAATGCAATGATGTATGCGCGTTGTATAAGCTCCAATGCTCTTAAAATAAAATCTAATTGATTGTTTATAAGATCCTTTAACATTAGAAGCATATAAAAAAAGGCAGAAACGTGGTTTTTCTTTGCCGTTTCTGTTCTTCATGACTAATAGCGTGTTTTATTATTTTATCCACCATTCTCAGACTGTGAATGAATGATTACTTTCCGTTTTTTCTATTCAAAAGTCTCTGTGCTGTTTCTGAAAAGAGTAAAATGAGCATTGAGACATACCTGAGTCAAATGTGATAATGAATTTCGGACGTTGGAATATATAAATACATTTCAACAGATTTTCGAAATAATATTCTTAAAAAGAATTTTAATGCTAATTTAAATCTGTCGATATTTTAATTAAATGTTATTAGCTCCACTTAAAATGCCTGAAGATTTTTTAATATTATTTAAGGTATCCGACTACCGACGTTCAGAACCGTGATTTTGCAAAGCGCATAAATGGATAGTTTTCATATTTAATGTCACTTAGATTAGAATACATGTGTAAAATGGTTTTAAGGACATTTTGACAAAAAAAAATTACTTAAACACAATATTTTGGCATAAAATTAACTTAGAATAATCTTTTTTCAAAATGTTCTCCTTTTGTGAAAAATGCTTCCATTATAATAATGTTTTGCCTGTATATAGTTCAGACCTCTGTACAGAGGCTCAGTTAGAATTTTTGAAATATATAACTTAGAAGTTGGTTTATCCATGTTTTTAACAACAGAGTTGAGCAATTTTAAGAAAAAAACGCCGATAATTATATTTCAATGGGTGGTAACTCTGAGAATAATGTGAATTTTTCAAAAATTCTAGTTGAGCCTCTGTAAAAAGGTCTGAGCTATATACAGGCAGAACATTAAAATAACAGGAGCATTTTTCACAAAAGGAGAACATTTTGAAAAAAGATTCTTCTAAGTTAATTTTTTGCCAAAATATTGTACTTAAATAATTTTTTTTGTCCAAATGTCCTTAAAACAATTTTATACATGTATTCTAATCTAAGTGACACTAAACATCATGAAAAATATCCATTTATGCGCTTTTTTAAAATCATGGTTCTCCGAACGTAGTCGGATACCTTAATGGTAAATTCAGTTCTCAATAAATAATAAGGTTTTAACTGTTTATTTAAAACAGGTCCCCACCCCCGTAAGAATAATTTTCGTTTTACATTCATAGCAATGGCTCAAAAATGTCAATATTATTGATAGTAAAGCATAAACATTAAAATCTTTGAGTCACAAAATAAAAATATTAGAAAATTATTTTTAGATCTTAAATTCAACTTACAAATATATTTATTCATACTAATATTTTACTTAAATATATTCGTTAAGGAATTTACATCATTCTTTCAATGAAGTAAAAACAGGTTAAATTCACTTTGTTTCTAATGAAAAAGTTCTTGTGTCGCAATAAAACATTACTATCATATGAATAAAAACAGAAATTTAGTATATTTTTTTTAAAAAATTTATACGTTGGTGAAATTATTTTGGAAATTTCCTACTAAAATTAATAAGTATGATAGTACTCACTCACTTCCAAAAGTTAAGAACTGAGAGAAAAATATTTATTTTCATAAACTAATCAGAATTAAAGAAGCTGAAATTTTCTACAAAGGTTAAAGGAAGTATGTGTTAGGTAACAGCCAATCACTGTTTGGCTTCGAGAAATACACAAACCACGCAGTCATATAAGAAGCCGACATTGTGAAGGATTACAGGAGTTACATTTGTAAGTGCTGATGAAAGGTGTTTAGAGCATTCGTACGATTTGTTTTCAAGCTAGACGTGTTTCTATGGCTTCCAGAAGACGTATGGAGGGCTCTAAGAGCTGATGGGCTATCGGATGCATTGAAGTAGGACAGTTTATCACAGATGTTCGTTCTTCGGAATTAATCATTATGTCCTTTCACAATTGTTGAAACTGTGTCAAAAGCCAAACAGTTGTTCGAAGACCTAAAGCCAGTCATACAAGAGTTTTTCCGTGTAAGTTAGTTGCAGTGCTGTTGTAACTAAGAGGAATCGAAGATCGACTTCCACACGTTGATATCTATAGTTTCAGCGGCCATTGGTCGAACAATTTCTGCCACACAGGGAACTCTTAAGATTTCTTGAGGCTCTGGTTCTCTACGCAAATGTAAGCCCTGGGCCCCAACATAAATGTAGACCATCTTACGACCCTTAAGAGTAGACAGTGTGCTTGACTTACAATCGCACAAACAGGCTCGACCGACTACCGTCTTTTGACTGAATTAGTAATGATGGTGTATGGTGGTAGGTTTATGCATGGAAGACAGTCAACACATGTAGGCAGTTGGAATATCATCCAAAATTCCCAGCTTATCGGAGAATACAACCGTAAATAACATTTGACCGTTGAAATTATTCGAATTATGTACTCATCTCGTTCTTGACCCAGCCTTAGATACGAGGTTCCTACTGTAGCCGAGGCCCTGGCCCAGTCGACGCAGGCCTTAATACATCCTTGCTGCCACAACTGTTCTTCAAAGGCTACACTTGAATGGTTTGTACCCCTGAGTACAACTAGTTTGTGTTCCTTTAACCATCCACTCCAAAGGGGCACGATTAAAGTGGTGCCTCCAGCATGTGAATTCAATTGTTGTCTGATTGGTGTAACATTATGTTCACAGATGAGCCCAGATTCGCCCTACAACCCGATGATAAGAGTGTAAGGGTTTGGAAAGCACAAGACACACGCAATGGTACCGAAAATATCCCTCATTTCGCAATGGAAGCACCATGGTCGAAGCAAATATTTCATTGGGATATCTCGTCGACCGGATATCGTTCTACAAAAATCCGATCCTTTTACATAACTTTTTTAAACTCTTAAAGAGTTAAGACTAAATATAACTTATGAGTTTAATTATAATATGCCTGCTAAATGAGGTGTTTGGTTTTTTTTAATGATTTACAGGTTTTTAGAGTAATAGTTATCTTTTAGTATATGAATGTCTCTTTCCCTCTCCTATAACATTTTAAAACCTTTTGTTTCTTTCTCATGGAATTTCGATTGTATTTTCCGGATAGAAAAGTTTCTCGGAACCTAAAATTAATACAAAATCCTTTATTGCCAGCTTTGAATAAAAAAGAAATGACTGTAGTAAAAATATTGAGTTAATAATTACTTTTCATTTCTTGCACCTAAATAGCTTATAACTTTTTGTTGAACTATTTATAAACGGTATTTTGTGTGACAGAAATACGACTAAAATTCACTTTATTTAATCTGAAACTTATTATTAATTGCTCTCTGACTCCGAATTTCTAATCGAGTAAGTATTTTGGGCAATGGCGATATTCATGAGAGAACTGCCGAGAGATATATATCAAGGTGTGGCTATTAAATAACGAGACTGGCGCTGTTACAGAAGAAATAAGCATGCGCCAAACGCCAGCAACCGACACCTATTTAGCCTAAAGCCTTCTCTTTCGAATGCAGTACTTCTCGTTTCTATAAACAAATCCGAGAAGTTGGGTTCGCAAAAATTCTTTTTTTTGCCGGAAAAAAATTTATAACCACCGATTAACCAGGGGGCCCCCCTTTTGAGCCCCTTCTTTTGTTTTTTTTTAAAGGGGCCCCTTTTTATCGGCATAGCACCCAGTTAAAATGCCGACAAATTGAAAAAATTTCCAAAAAATTTGGAAAAACCGATAAATTTTTAAATTTATAAAACGTGTTGGCGGATTTACACTGGTTTTTTCTGGAAAAAGTTTTAAAAGGCAGGAAGATTTAAAAGTTAAAATTCCCCCTTAATAAAGGATAAAAATACAAAGAACTTTTCTGGTTATTATAAATTAAAGAGGACGAACAAGTAGAATTAAAAAGGTTTATAACAAATTTTAAAAAAATTTTCGCAAAATCTTCCAAATTCCCCAAATTTAAATTTTAACCCCCAAAAAAAAAAATTTACTCATTTTTAAAAAATTTAAAAAGGGTTTATTGATTCAAAAGGGGGGGCCCTTCCGGGTACCGGGCTTTTTCCCCCCCAACCCCAAATAAAAAAAGGTTCCCCCCAAAGGGGTTTTAAAACTTTGGGCCAAACCCCGTCGGTAAACTTGGTGGGTTCAAAGGAAAGCCAAGTTTTTGGGGCGCTGGCTTTTTAAGCATGGTTTTTTCTTTGGGTACACTAAAAACGTGTGTTTAACACCTGCATATTCCGAAAGAGTGGTAGCAAGAATCTCTGTGTGCTGTAGCAGATATTCAACAATATCCGGGGTATTTGAGGGTTCAATCCCTGGGCCAAAAAGGGAACGTATCATCGCTTGCAATGGGTGGAAACTTTGAACATCTTTTTTTTTACATTTCCCCATCTACAACACATGTAATATTTTGACCAATAATATTTGGGTATCTGTCTTGCCTTTTTGTTTCGTACCTGTCATACTACTTTCCCATAACGTTTCCGACCATGGTTTGCTACACAAATATGAATTCTTGTGATGTACCCTACCTCCTCTTAAAGATTGTCCCAATAATCTTGGGACAGCCTGTATTTATAAGATGTATATATGTATATAACTAGACTTAACAGTATACCTATCTTATAGGTTATAAGTATATCTGTTTTATAAATTATAAATATCTATAGTATATCCATTTTTCCATAAAAAAAAATATAGTTTATACTTTTTTTACCATTGATCCTGAAAAGAATAAAGACACTATCGAGGTATTATCACAAAAAGCAGCAAATAGATAACTGTATTACACAGTGTCGAGTTAAGCTCATTTCGGGTCCCCTTCGTACTTGCGGATCGAAATTTATTATCAGATAACCTGGTTAATCCCCTTATCCGGGGCCCCTTTTCCCCCGTTCCATGCCCAGGGGTTTCCGGAAACCCCCCCCCGGCCCCTGGATAAAACCGGTACTGGTTTTACATATATTTTTGATAGGTTGGAGACTAATTTGTAAAGGGGTAATTTTGGGGTGAGTGCTGAAAGACGCTATTGTTTACGCCTCGCTTTGCGATTTAATTTTTGTTTTTTGCCAGAGAGATAACACTTTCTATAAAATTCCATTTCCTTCTACTATTAGTTTGTCTATCTTACGATTTCGTCACACAATAATTAATTCCATCTTTCTTCCTACGATCAGAAAGAGTCAGATTAAACGTACTGTAGAATTTCGAAGAGAGACGGATTTAGATTTCAAATAACTCTAAGTAAGTATTTGCACT
This sequence comes from Trichonephila inaurata madagascariensis, assembly GCA_019973955.1. Classification (NCBI taxonomy): domain Eukaryota; kingdom Metazoa; phylum Arthropoda; class Arachnida; order Araneae; family Nephilidae; genus Trichonephila; species Trichonephila inaurata. The sequence continues at coordinate 646,810 of BMAV01015470.1, forward strand.
TCCCATCTCTTATAACGACTGAAGAGGAAAACACAATAATTTCCTCATAAAGCTTTTTCTACATTGAGACATCACTAACAATGATACAAATATCCAGAAAACAAATTAACCCAACTTCTTGGGGAATAGATTAATGGATAAATAATGAATTAAGAGGTAAAAGAAATGAAAAAAAAGCTAGTAAAGCGTTACTATATTAAATTATGTAATCATGTTTGAGAAATAATCAACCATCTTCATCATTTAGTGGAAAAGAAAGTTAATTGCAATCTTTATTACATTGACGTTCAGACGACTAATGAACTTTATTTAATTATAGCTATAAATTAAAAAGAATGCAAATACCATGAGTCTTTGTTCTTCGAGTTATTTCCGTGATACTTCTGCTGATATCTTGATTGAATGTTATACAGTACCTCAATCCATATATTGCCTATCTTAATTTCGCTAGTGGCCGCGGCAGCCTATAGGTCATGAGCCTGAACTCCTGACCAGAGTGTTATGAGTTAGAGCTCTAGTACCACTGAAGATCCTTCATGTACAAGGATGTTAAATATGTAAAGGGTCAAAATCTTCCCATTGGAGTGGTATGCTGGGTTTAACCCTTTATCTACCGATGGTACTTATAATTACCACTCACTTTAAAATTACATAGAATAACCATGTTTGTGAATATTCTGACGATACTTAGCAGAAATATTCTTTTAAATCCACTTTTCCAAGATATATGGTAGCAAGGGTTCTATGACGAGTATTTCAGCGGTTTTAGAATAGTTTTATAGCAGAAATTGCGTTTTCAGCTGACGACGTTTTCAGCGGATTGCGAAGATTGTCATTTTTGTTCCGAAAAAATAGTTAATGTCAAAAGATAAGTGTCTTCTTTTTTTTTTCTTTTTGTCTGTTGATGAAGATCTAAAGGCCGTATCACACGTATATTTTTCATGCAATTTTTTTCGTCCAATTTTGGCCGAATCTGGGGGGAAGCGTTGCCGTAAACAAAACGGCACGCCCCTGGACGTCAGCCACTCTATCTCCCATTGAAAAATTATCGCCGATTTTTCTGCTTCGTAAAATGAACATCCAAAATTATTTCTTTCATTCGCTTGCGCAATGCTGATGGGTGTAACCAAAATAGAGCACCATTCTATTTAAAATATTATACGCCGTTAAAATATTATACATCATTAAATATTATACGGCAACTAATGTTAACAAAACCGGAGCCGCCATCTTGTTTATGACGTAGGACGCCGAAGAACCCCATTGGGTGAATTTCGCTATTTTATTTGGAACAACTTTTGAGCTAGCTAAACAAAAATTGTTCTAAAGCGGTTGCTATGGCAACTGAGTAAAAATTGCAAAGAATTGAACGATAAATTGCTTGAAATGTGTACATGTGATACGGCCTTTGAAAACGATTTGAATCTTTATTTTAAGTGAACAATGCATATAATTAATTTTACAGTTGAATATTTTAATTAATTAATTAGCTCAAAACAGATTAAATTTCCCAAAGTTGAGTATTTTGTTTATGTCTACCCCTTTTTTAATTTTCAATGTAGTGATTAAAAAAATATTCCCAAAAAAAAATGCAGTAAATCATAATGCGGTAGATGGGGAAAAAAAGGGTTACCATTGCAGGTGTCTTTCTCGTCACTTGACCATTGCTTAAAAATTACGAGGTTCGTTGTCAATTGCCCTTGTGCTGCTTTATAGTGCGATGTCATCAAATACTCACTCACTTGATTCTTTCGTTCTTGGGAACGGATGAACAAAATTACAATTTTAATTTTGAAAGGGAAAACCCAAATTATTTCGGTCGGGAGAAGGTCCTGATTAGTTTTTTTCCCCTCGTTACTTGACCGAGGGTCAAAATTATGAGGTCCTGACTTTGCGTCCCCTTTTTAGAGTGTAGTGTTTAATGAAAACAAATCAAAACCCAAATTTTTGCCCCCCTATTGAAACTAAATATTTTGTTTCATAAAGACCTTTATACCTTTCTTATACTTTACTTTGACCAGGGTTCGAAATTACGAGGTCCGTCGCCAATAGCCCTCGTGTTGCTTTGGAGTGCGACATCAATAAACACTCACCCTCTTTATTTCGCAACACAGGAGGTCAAAAAATATGACTTAAAAATAAGAAAATAACTAATGTACTTCCTGGTTCAAATTAAATCGTACTTTAATCAATTTAATAATTAAATTGGATAAAAAAAAATTCAATATCTACTAAAAATCAGCTTAGATGTTATTTTCAAGTTCAACGAACAACATCAAAAAATGTTTTTTAAAAAAAGGAACCTGTGCTTTGCTGATTGATAGTGAATAATATAACAGAGCAACAACAAAAATTGAAGGAAACATCAACAACATTCGTGAGAAACTCGTCAAAGTCTCTGAAACCAGTAAATTTTTGCCAAGAAAAGCAGTTTATGAGTTAGCCTTTGACCCAAACATTTTGTGTTCTTATCTTTACAAAAGGCACGGTTATAGTTAATGACAATCGTTCCTCCGGTCTTGTCTCATTCGTTTGCCTAATGAAACACGCCGAAGACAGCAGCACAAAAGAAGATTTCCTGAAAAAATTCGAAGTAAATTGTTTGACGTAATGGCTTCCACTGCATCAGGCAGATAAGACCTAAACGAAGAATGCACTGCGGGAGCGCTATTTGAAAAATGGCTGCCTTTTCGTTCCATTCGATAGGGAAAGCAGTTTCTCTTCCGTGACACGAGACCAAACGATTTTAACAAGTTGCCATCCATTCTGCCTCTATCTTAGTGGCGCGTTTTATTGTTCCGTCAACTTAACTCACGACTTCGGCCGGCTCGAGAATATTTTTTGTTCTTTTTTTTATTTTTGCCGAATCTATTTTGTTGCCGTGTTCTTCGGAAGAAGGAATTTGCGTCTAGCAAAAAGAGTTACGCTTCGATCCGGTCTTTATGCTGATGAAGGTACATAGTAACAATCAAAGCTCTGATTGTTTTGTTATAGGGCTGTCTGTAACGAATAAGAATGAGTAGGTTGATAGGAAGAGATAGACATTTCTGGTTTCGGAATGTCTATGTGCAATAGTCAGGGTTTGAGAGGTCTTGTAGCCCGCATTTTTAACCTTTAGTATCTTGAAATAAAAAAATTTTAAAAAAACTTAAGGAAATATTTTAATGCCAGTACCAACCGCTTAACTTAAAATTTAAAAAAGAAAAAATTTCAGGCTATTTTTTATAGCTCCTTTTACTTTTAATTATTCGAAACTTTACAAAAAGTTAGACTTCAATTTTTGGAATTCTCTTATTTAAAAAGATAACACAAGATTTAAAAGTATTTTTTGTTCTGAGAGCTATTTTATGATTTATTATTACTATTTCAAAAAAATCTCTACTTGACCTAGAATTTTTGTATGCGTACGTGTAGTTTTTAAAGGTATTAACCAACATTTTAAGAATGACACTGATTTAGTTTTGATTTAGTTAGACTAATTTTTCATTTTGTTTATATTTATTATTAATTCAGATTTGCTTAAATATATATACAATCTATTTAATTTTCCTCAAAAAAAAAAATTCCTAGTGAAAACCAAATTTTACTTAAGCCCAACTCCTACATATTTTGTCAACATTCAATATGGCTAGCATCCCTTAAGATAGATAAAATGTTGACTTTATTTTATTTCTTCCTTTAATTGTTAAGAAATAATTTTTTTTAAAAAAAATTTATCTCATTTGATTTAATTATTTGTTACTCTGGAACAACCACGGAAATCAAGTGATCACGATGACTAGCTTCGCAATCAGCGATGTTTAAATCAAGCCTCCTCTGCGATTAGAGTCCTTACTTCATCTAGAGCCAGTCGTGCTCAATAGTGAGATCAATTTCACCTTAAGAGAACTTCAGTCAAGGACGTCTTAAGGCATAAGCCAACTGGGCCCGGGCCCAGGGCCTCGATGAAGGTCTCATTTCATTCTCGACTTAGCTTTAATAAGATCATAATCCGAATAATATTAATGTATCAAATGAAATTTCAGGGCATATTCTCCTAAAAATTGGGAGTTTCAAACTATATGGCAACTTGCAACAATGGAAAAACTGTATTATTATGTGATGGCCGTCGTTTATGCTTAGGCCTAGGCCTACCACCGTACAACATAATTACTCAATGCGTCAAAAGGCGGTGGCCGCGGTAACCTAGTGGTCAAAGTATCGGATCATGGCTGGAGTGTCATTAGTTCGAGCCCAATACCACTAAAAACCCGCCGTGAAGGTAAGCGATGCACGTTAAATCTGTCTCAAACGTCCTCCTGTTAATGTGGTAGTTAGGAGAGAGGGTATCGTCAGCTCAGGTACCGTCCTCGTCACTTGACCATGGTTCAAAGTTACGAGATTCGTCGCCAAAAGTCCTCGTGTAACTGAATAGTGCGGCGTTAATATTCACTCTCTCGTGCACTGTCAAAAGGTGAGAGTCGGTTGAACCTGTTTGTGTGATTGTAAGTCATGCACATTTATTTGTTTCGAGTTGCTATTTGTACGAGTATTTGACTTTTAAGGGTCAAAGGTAGTTCTTAAATTTGTGTAGGAGTCCAGGGCCTACTTTTATGTAAGAGCCCAGGGCCCCAAGAATTCTTAAGACATCCTTGACTTCAGTTTTAAAGCCTGACGTGGAGTGATGTGGAAACTAGGAGAGTGAAGTACCACCTCAAATGTCGTCCTCATCATGTGATACTAGCTCAAAATACGAGATCCATCACCAATAATACTCATATATTTTTACTCGTGAGATATGAACTCAAACTAAATCCAGAAAACATACCTATGGGATGCGTGTCTGTGTTAATTTATCATCGATTAATTAATGTTTTATTAATGTTATTGTTAGCTGTTATGATCCGTGACGTAGCTAGGTATCCAAAGGCACTGGTGCAAATAAAAAACAACTGAGGGTCCTACCTTGGTTGGATTTTACGAAGTAATAATATGTGAATATTTTAAATATATACTATACAAAACCACAATTTTTATTTTCAGTCTCCTCTTTCTTAGCTTTCTTTGGGCTTAAGGTATCCTACGTTCGGAACCGTGATTTTGCAGAAGCGTATAAATGGGTAATATTTATGATATTAGCGTCACTTAGATTAGAAAATGTATGTAAAACTGTTTTAAAAATAGTATTAGAATAAAAAATTATTTAAGTACACTATTTTGACAAAAAATGAACATAGAATGTCCCATTTTCAAAATATTCTCCTTTTGTGAAAAATGCTTCTATTATAATAACATTTTGCCTGTCTATAGCTCAGACCTCTGTACAGAGGCTCAACTAGAATTTTTGAAATATAATACTTAGAAGTGGGTTTATCCATGTTTTATATGACAACAGAGGGGAGAAATTTTAAGAAAAAAACGCCGATAAAATTATTTTATTTGGTTGTAACTCTGAAAATAATGTGAATTTTTCAAAAATCATAGTTGAGTCTCTGTACAGAGGTCTGAGCTATATACAGGCAAAATATTATTATAATAGAGTCATTTTCACAAAAGGAGAGCATTTTGAATAAAGGTTATTCTAAGTTAATTTTTTGCCGAAATATTGTATTTAAATAATTCTTTTTTTGTCAAAATGTCCTTAAAACAGTTTTGTACGTGTAAAAATTTGACACTAAATATCAGAAAATTATCCATTTATGCGTTTTTCCAAGGACCCAAACGTAGTTGGACACCTTAAACGGGCCACTGGGTTTCTTTTTTTATCCGTAATTTATGCAATACAATTCGTATGTGCTGGAGTTTTTACTGACGTTGAAAGGAAGGAGAAATGTAATGCTACTCTACAAAATGTCGTTGGGGAATCCCTATCTATTTATTTATTTTTTGAGACGATCGAGCTTACCCACTAGAGGGCTTAGAGCTACAAAATGGTCCACGGAGATAGACAAGAAATGATACAAAAAATATGCATGAAAAAATACAATACAATATTATTATAATTATTTAAAAAAAAACCCCCCTTTTGGGAGGGGAAAAATTTTCAGTCTATTGCAATACGAAAGATTGCGAAATATTGAAACGGAAAAACTTTCTATACATCATATTGTTTTTAAAAAAAGAATAAACAAGGAAGGAATTTTGCTTCTTTGTGGGGGTTTTTAAAAATTTATTAAGGTATATACGTTCGGAACTGGATTTTAAAAAAAGGGGCATAAATGGAATTTTTATGATATTTTGTCACTTAGATTAGAATACATGTATAAAATTCTTTTAAGGACATTTTGAAAAAAAAAAAAAATTATTTTCTTTTCGGCAAAAAAATTAACTTAGAATAACCTTTTTCAAAATGTTCTCCTTTTGTGCTTCTATTGTAATATTTGCCGAACCCCTCTGTACAAAAGGGTCAACTATGACTTTTGAAAAATTTATATTATTTTCAGAGTTAACCATTTGAAATAATTATAGGCGTTTTTTCTTAAAATTTCTCCCTCTGTTGTCTAAAACATGGATAAACCCACTTCTAAGTTATATATTTCAAAAATTCTAGTTGAGTCTCTGTACAGAGGTCTGAGCTATATACAGACAAATTATTATTATAATAGAAGCATTTTTCACAAAAGGAGAACGTTTTAAAAAAAAGATTATTCTATTTTTTGGAGAAATATTGTATTTAAATAATTTTTTTTGTCAAAATGTCCATAAAACAATTTTATACATGTTTTCTGATCTAAGTGACACTGAATATCATGACAATTATCCATTTATGCGCTTGTTTAAAATCACGGTTCCGAACGTCATCGGATTTCTTAATAAGTATGGTAAGATTTTAAATTTGAACTTGCAGTTTTTTTTCCAAGTAGTAGTTTATAGAAAATTTAAATAATACAAACATTTCAATAAGTAAAGTTCGCAACCCTAAGCAAACCACTAAAAGAATTAAGGGAATTTCCCTACAAGTTCGAAATTTTGCGATAATTGTAGTTATGTTGCAACCTTTTATATTTATATCTTAAATTTGGGAGAAATATCGCAAATTCAGCTTGCTTGGTGTTCAGGTCTAGGTTGTGAGGCCCTGGTGCGCTCCACCCATTAGTATCTTGGTTATGTTTGTATTTGCGATATTCACCTATAAGCGTAGAATTGCAATTTCAATCAGAATTCCTCTCTGCATATTCTTGCACATAATTTGACTATAAAATTTCGAGAGAAATCAAATTATCGGAAGGCTGCGAGTCCCCGTAATATCGGTAATAGTGTAATAAAGGAAAAATAAGGGCTGGAGGGTAAATTAGATGTCCTATATTTCCAACATTTTTTACCTTTATTTAATGAAAGTGTTCCTGACTTGGATATTCACATTGGGGAGAACATTTAAAATTATTTATACCTCTGTAATATTATCAATCGCCAATTTCGGGAAAATTATGTAGAAACCGAAATTCGTTCCACTGCCAATATTTTTTGAACTATAATTAAAAAAAAAAAGATTTCTAATAAATTGCCAACATTTTTTTTTAATGTTTTATAAAAGGGCGAAAAAGAATTTGTTTGAAAGGAAGTTTTCAGCAATATCAATTATATAAATGCAATTATACTACAAGATACGCAAATTGTGATAGTATTAAGAAAATTTAATATTCCATCATTTAAAGCAGGGGTTGGCAACTTGTTTTGGCACGCGGGCCGCATTTGGGAGTGGTGGATAGCGGAGAGCCGCACCTTTTTAAAATGATTGCATTCATTATAAAAAAAAATAACAAATGTAAGTTAAATAAAATAGGGCAACTGTATTCAATTTATTTAGTGTGATAATTTCATACTGTCTATAGCTGCAAGCCCATTTAATTTTAGAATCAATTTAGTGAGACAAACGTACTCTACTATACTTTTCTAAATCTTTTTTTAAACCAGGAGTGAGATGGCTTGTTAAAATTCTCATCACAGCCTGCAAGTCCATATCACACACACACACATACAGATAGCTTACATCTATATTTACTCTTGTTGATCTTCATGTAAAAAAAGTTTATTCACACACACATAAACTCTAACTCAGTGGCGCAACTGCCCATAAGGGCCATGGCCTACTGTGCCCATCCCAATATACGTGAACATTGGGCGCTGAGGTGCATGAGCTGATGTCCCGATCAGGTGGTCAGTCTGACGTGAAACCAGTATTTTAGTCCCCAAGCAAGCTTGGTACTCCTTTACCGATCCATTGAAGACATGAAAGGCTGAGTCGATCTTGTCCAGCCCGGGAATAGAACCCGGACCTGTGGTGTGGAAGCGCGATACCCTACCACTCGACCCCTGGGCTTCCACACACACATAAGTCGAATAAAATATAAGGAACATATCCACTTAAACTTTCTTATACATGGAAATTTTTCAGCTGACAAAGATTTGTATAAGTCAATTAATGTCATGACATAAAGCATTTCCTTCAAATCAATAATTTCAAACTGCAGCTCCTCAGGTGCTGTGTCAATGTCAGCAGTAATAAGATAAGAGAGAAAAAATTGAATTTTGGCTCAACTTTCTTAAATTCGTGAAATCTTTTTGTGACCTCGTTCTTCAAACTCTGCAAATGATTTCTCAGTAGAAGCACTTTCAGGTACTTTGTTTTCCTAACAATGAAAAGTAAAAGACGAGTATTTGATCATGCTCGTGAAAGAAATCTCGGTTCAAATCGGATTTTCTGACTGTCTTGACGGGTCGCGAGTTTCCCCAATTAAAAGAATAGATTAAATCGAGTAATTAAATATACAGTAGAACGTTGTTTATCCAAATCAATTGGGACCAGACACTGTTCGGATAACCGAGAACCGAATGCGATCCATGCAGTATATGGATACTGTACGAATATTGAAAATCATCATATGCGGAAAACGTGCTTGAAGAAAAAGCAAAATAGGTGCAAAATGATGCAATTTTACCTTTATTGTGGAATCACTTATTTTTCGCTGTACCATTGTACACCTTCGTTTTTTCGCTGTAAGATCTCTGATTCTCTTGAGCAGCAGTAGTTGAGTAGGACAGCACTCTGATTGGTGTTCGCACCACTCCACAGCTGTCTCTAACGCAGAAAACGCGTCAGCATTGGATGGACACTTGCTACTTTCGCTATTGTTGTTGTCCTCGTCTTCATCCGTTTCATCGTCGACAGGGTCGGATTCTTCTTGTCGGAAGTCACAATCTCGTCATCATTTAGCATTTGAAATCCACAGTCTTCTGCATCGCATGCCATCCAGGTTTCTAAATCTTCTACATCGGTTCTTGAAATCCTGAGATCGATTGGACAAAGTCGGTAATCTCCTCCCTGTGGTCGTCATTGAAGTCTTTTTCGGCTTCTAAATCTGGCCACAGCTTATTCCATGCATTTTTCAGGCTCTGTCTTTCGAGCGAGTCCCACGCTTCGGCTAACATGTAGCAGGCGTCCTTCATATTGAGCTTTTCAGCAAAACAGCAACACTTTCTTCGTCGTTTTCTGCCAAAATAATATCCACAAAACTTGTTTCCTATACATTCTCTTGAGCTTTTCAATGACGCCTTGGTCCATTGGTTGCACCAGCACAGTGACGTTTGGTGGAAGATACATCACGCTGAAGTCGTCATCAATTGCATTGAGAATTTCGACAGGTGGGTGACAGGGAGCATTATCGAGAATTAGTAAGACTTTGCCTGTTTTCCTTTCACGTTCACGAAGTTTCTTGAAGTTAGGAATGAATTCTTCAGAGTACCATTCAGAAAAAGGGCAGAGTTCATCCACGCACTCTTTTGCGCCTTGTAAAGAGTAGGAAGGCATGAAACATTTTTGAAGCAGCGAGGCTTCTTAGATTTGCCAATCACAAGCAATGGCAAAGAGTGTGTTCCACTAGCGTTCGCATAAACCATGGTTGTAACACGTTCCTTGCTGACTAAAACCTAGTGCTGTGGACTCCCATTTTGAAGTCAATGACTTTCTCGGCAGAGCCTTCCAATTTACTCCAGTCTTGTCTACGTTGTAAACGTCGTCTCTCGAGAAACCTTCTTCTTCCACACTCTGCAAAAATGTTTCCTTAAACTTGTGAGCAGAATTCTTATCGCCAGACAATGATTCGCCTTCAATCTGCAGTTCCCGTATCCCGTGGGGCGATTTAAAGTTCTTTATCCAACCAGTGCTAGCTTTGAAATCAGCCAAACTGCCTAATTTCATAGACGATAATGGGTCCCCTTTGCTCCTTCTTTGTGAAAACTACAAGTAGAGTGTACAATCAAGAAGAACCTCGTTTGCTTCCCTCATGGTTTTCCTTTTCTTCAAGCCATCTCCTGAGTCAAGTTCTGACGCAAAATTTAAAATTGTTTCTCTGTTTTGTTTTTTATCTCAGAAATTGTTGATTTTCCTACATTATAAAACTGTGCTAGAGACTCCACTTTCTCTCTTCGTGAGAAGGTTCAATATTTCAAGCTTTGTCTCTATGTTCAAGACCTTACGCTTCCGTTTTGAATTCGAAGCCATAACAGTTTACAACTCAACAAAAGAGCACGTACACACCCCCTCACTTGGAAACGAATTGACCTAATATTCCACGCAGATGCTTACCAAATTATACAACTGAAATCCCCCAAATATCCCTTACCTTGAATTTTCCCGTCACTTATGGACTCATGTGAAATAACTGTTGAGCATTGCACTGTTCGAAAACGTATTCATATACAGCTGAAGCAAAACTTCCTTTTTTTGTTTTTTGTTCGGCTGTCACAGACCATTTTTACTCTCTTTTATTTTATTTTTTCTCCTTATATTTTATTATTTACTGGCTCCAGCAATTCCTTTTATTATAATTATTTATTTTAACTCTGAGTTCAATCATTTAACTTTACTTTATTTTTATTTCTTAATACTTAAAATCTAACATGGCAAGCTCTATCTGTGAATGTTAACTCAAAATACTGAAGATAGGGGATTAATATCTCTCGGAGATCACGTACCCCGATGACCATCAAAATCGTTTTGGAATGCACTTTCGGAAAGGGGCGAGGTTTCTTCTTCGCGACCCATATTTTCCTGTCCGATTCAGCTGCAAGTTGAGCTTGAAGACCGAGCCCCCTCGCACATCTTGAATACCATCAGAGAATGTACAACAGGGACTTCAATTCTTTGAAATTTGTCATCATCTCGTTGTGCAATAACCTTACGTTCTTGGACCTGTGTTGCGCTTTCAAAGTAATTCCCAGTCAAATTTTTAATGAGGTCAACTACTACCAAAACACTGCCCAATATTTCCAAGAAAGAAACGAGATCGACTTGAATATAATCTGCAATAACGCTGAAAAACAAGTAAAGACTTGCCTCCAGAATACGAAGAACCACCATGGTCGAAACGATCACCAAAGGGGTAAAAATAGCAATTATAATACATAGAAAATTCGCTCAAAACTCAAAAAGACGCATAGTTCGCAAAAGACAACTTTAAAATGAGCTAAAGAAAAAAAAAAATTCATTGTTTCATATTTAGTCTGTTATCAAATCAAATTATTTAGCTTTATTATTCTCGATCATTGTAGTAATTGTTGTAGTATATTGTTGTAAAGAATAATGAAAAAAGAGAAAAATACTCAATTGTGTTGTATATTCATATATACGATATGTTGTATATTCATATATTCGTATGAGAGATAATATGTAATTTTATATAAATATTAAAAGTAAGGTATATTTAGTATTTCTGTATTAAAAAGAGTTCTCGATTTATTAAAAATATTCTCTAAAAATTTGCGTTAAAATACAAAATGTCTGATGCATTTTTTAAAAATAAGAACATTTTAGGTGTTTCAAACACAATAGCCAAAATCATACACCTGCAAAGTTCACACAAATTTAGAACAGAAATATTAAGTGTGTTCACATTATTTTTACCTTAATTTAATCGGAAATACTGAGATGGGATGGTAACGTAAATGTCATTCTACCAGAAGCCAGTGCTAACCGCAATATATATACTATCTGTTACCCGTCCAGTATTTAAAGATGTTGTATGACTATGTTCTGTTTTTAAATTATTGATATGTAAGTCCTAACAAAAAGATTTCGATTGTACAGAAAAAAAATTCTTATAACTCTCGCCTTTTGATTTAATAGGAACAGAATTTGAATTTCTAAAATGGAAGTATATTTATCGTTTATGCCCCCGTAACTATCTCTTCCTCGGAGTCAATTTCCGCAAAAACTAATTTCAGAGGATCGTTGCTCAATAAAAGAAGATTCTTGTCAAATTTCAGATCTGTAGGCTATAAGTTCAAAAATATGAACTTTTTAAATACCTATAATTTTTAACCCCCCCCTTTTTTGGGAGTCGGTTTCCACAAAACTGTTCTTCACTGACAGGGCCGACTCTAGCATTTTTTGCCGGAAAAAAAGGGAAAAAATGCCGCCCTCTCTTCAAAAAAAAACATTGAAATTTAAAAAAAGATAAATTGTTCATATAATACCCCTTTAAAAACAAATAAATCTTGGAACAAAAGGTGGCATAACAATATTATATATATATATAAAATTTTTGTAAATCACACAAAAATAATTCGAAATTAAGGACATAATTACCTTATTATTTTGAATGGTGGGAATCGCCCATTTCAGCATGCCTTTTTTTTCAAAAAAAGAGTCTACTGATGGTGGAACCCAAAACGTTTACTTTTAACTTTTAATAACTCCGACAAAAATAAAACTTCTGTGACTCTCTATCTACAAAAATTTTTTATTGCCCCTGTCCTTTTTTCGATAGTTGACACCGGACGTCTGGGGGAAAGGGAAATTTCCCTTGTGAAAAATTTTCGGGAGGGGGAAAAATTACTAGTGAAAGTTTTTAACATTTAATTTCGTGTTGAACATAAACCCCCGCTTCGAGCTTAAGTTTCAACAAAAAGGCGACAAAAAACCGAGTACAAAAAAAGGGAAGAAAGATACAATAAATGAAATACCAAATTCCCAATAGTATTTCAGAAAAAAATTCAAATTTGTTTGAAAAAAAAAAAATTTTTTTAAAACAAATCCCGGGCCTTAAATTTCCCGCCCGGGAAAAGGGTCCGGTTTGCCGGCCCGAGCCCCCCCCTGTCACGATTTTCCCCCAAACAAATGAAATAGGCAAAAATTTCAAATGCGTGGTCTAGCAGTTCAAACACGGGTTTTTTTTTTTATCAAAACCCCACCATAACCCCTTTTTTTAAAAGATGTTTTTGAAAAACCGTTTTTAACGTATTTCTACTCAAAAAAAAGAAATAGGCTTACTTTTGAAGTCTGTAAGTCTAATGGTTAAAAGCGGATTTTTTCCCTGTGTGACGGGCAGGGTCTTTTCTGTAACATAACCTCTGATTTTGCGAAAGATTAATGGCTCTTTTAACCCCCAAACCCAAAAGTGAAATGCAATTGTAGATAAATAAGATAGAAAAGAGCAATAAGAACAGAAGTTTTAGAAAGGGGGATGGTTTGAAAGTTCTTTTTGGGAAAAAAGATAGAAGTGTAATTTGACGGTCCCAAGATCACGGTTCCTAGCCATTAATACAAAGGGGCATACTACACTATGCCTAACAGTTTTCTGAAAGTGATTGAACCGTTGCGTGATTAAGGTAGGACAGATTATTTAATATTGAACTCGTAAATTTTTAGAATTTAAAGTAGGCGGATAATATAATTATTTAGATAATGATCCAAGTTGCGCGATCCGGTTTTTGCTAAGCTACGTGTTAAGTTTATTCTCATTTAAAATGTTTGTCCCAAAATATTTGAAATTTAAGTTAATCTCTTAATAAAGTCATATTTAAAATTCTAAAAAATTTCCTTTATTTTGAAATCCCCACACCTCTAATTTACGCTGAAAAAAGATATGTGATAGATCGACCCTTCACATCTGTACCCTGTAACCTTCCTTAGGGTTGATTTCCCAAAAAACTTTCCAGTGGATCTCTACTCAATAAAACAAACATGCTGGCCAAATTTCAAGTTGAGATCTCATCTTAAAAAAGGAAATTTTTTCTATAATGTCCCCCAAAGACCCTTAGGGGTTGATTTCCGCATTTTGGGGTTTTCTTAACTTTTAGGACCGTACCCAAAAATGTGATTACGCCTTTTTCCTCCCGACCCCCGGATCATATATGTGATACCTTTTGCCTGCTCTGAGGCCCCTGATCACACCGGTGTTTTGAGTTTGGAATTTTTTTATTTAATTTTTTTCAAGACACCAAATGGCGGTTAAAGTCCGTTTTTTTTTCGAAAAATGTTTACAACCCAACTTTGAACCCCCCTCTTTCTTTCGGCTCCAAGTTTTTTTGGGGTCGGGGTATTTTGAAGGCAAACAACTGCACTTGTTTAGTCTTTAGAAGAAAAATTTAAAGGTCCGGATTTTTGCCCCTTTTCTGGATGTTCGTTCGGAAGCCTAAAAAAATATCAAATGAATTAGATATTCTTATAAAATTTATTTTTTTATTGAAAAAAAAATTTCATAGTTTTTTGTTTCAAACTGTGTGCTCATGCAAATTTAAAGTCCCAAAATTTAATTAAATATTTGTTATTAATAATTAATTTTATCAATTGTAATTATTTATTCAATAATTAATTTTTTTGTTTTTGCCCCAAAAAATCGAAAAAAACCCCAAAGAATATGTTGGACGTCTTTTTTGGGAGCATGATACAAAGGGTGGACTTTTGGCTCTGGACCCCCCCTTGAATAATTCCTGTTTTGGCCACTGTTTTCCCAATATGTTTTCATCTTTGTATTACTTATATAAATTACAATGAAATGTGTCTACCATCTCCCTTTTCACAAAAGAATCTCCAAAACCAATTTACAGTACTACTAAAAAAAAAAGTACACATGGTATCCGATTTTTAAAAAGCGATAGCCCCTTTTTTTTCGGGAAGGGGGTTGTAATTGATAGCTTTAAAAGGGAATATTGTTCCTTTCTTGAAAACAGAGACACAAAAAAACAAAAATATTTGCAGTAAAATTCTTTTCATACAGGGAAACAGGGGAATTTCCCAGAAAATTATGAATATTGTCGCTGTGAATCCTTTCGCCCAAGGGTTTCCCTAAGAAAATATTTCTTTTACACTTAACTTTTGATGGAAAAATTTTGGCAAGTCAAAAAAAGAAAAAAATTTAAAAAAAGTTTTTAAATTTTTTTTTCTTCTCATTCTGGAAACAAAGTTTAAAAATCATAACATCCCTTCTAAAAAAAATTTCATCATTTTTGGATAGCTCTAAAAATTTTAAAAGGAAATTTTTATATATGGATGAATATACATTGTTAATATGTATGAATTATGAATATCTATTGTGAATGATATCATGGTTATAATTTATGACTTTGGTGGTTCAGAAAGTAGTAATTAAAATTATCAAATTAGCTTTAAAAGAAATAGTTAACTATTTAATATTATAAATATTTTTAAATATTTCTGTTTCTCTCTTTTAATTGTTAATAATCTAGTTTGTTATTTTTGTTTACTGTTCATATATCCAAATATTATTTATTTGTAACGTCTCGTTTTGTATTGATTGAATATTCATTATTAAAAATTGTTTTATTTTCAGTTTGAACGTCAAAAATTTTATTTTGAATAGACTGTGTTTCTGTTCTATTTTCGAGGGGCTTTTTTGGGAATTAAAAATAAAAAAAAGATTTTGGGAAACACCTTTTTTTTTCATTAAGGGGATCCCACTACGTTCCGGGGCCTTTTATTTTAAAAGCGCATAAATGGATAATTTTCATGATATTTGGTTCCCTTAAAATTAGTTACATTATAAAATTGTTTTTAAATTCATTTTTTCAAAAAAAATTTTTTAAATAAAAGGGCAAATAATTTAAATTAGAATAATCTTTTTTTTCCCAAAAGTTCTCCCCCTTGTGAAAAATGCTTCTATTATACTAATATTTTTGCTGGGAAAAGCTCAGACCTTTCTTTACAGAAGGGTCAACCTTTATTTTTGGGAAAAAATTTACATTTTAAATTACAAACCCCTTGAAACAATTATCGGGTTTTTTTTTAAAATTGCTCTCCGTTGTCGTAAAAAATGGAAAAAACCCCCTTCTAAGCTATATATTTTAAAAAAATTTTAGTTGAGCCTCTGTAGAGAGGCCTGAGCTATATACAGGCAAATTTTTAATTTTAATAGAAGCATTTTTTTACAAAGGGAGAAAATTTTTTAAAAAAAAATTTTTCTAAGTTAATTTTTGCCCAAAAAATTTATTTAAATAATTTTTTTTTTTTCCCAAAAAGTCCTTAAAAAAATTTTTATATTAATTTCTTCAAAAGGGGACACTAAATATCATGAAAATTATCCAAAATTCCCTTTTTTAAAACACGGGTTCCCCGGCCCCTCGAAATTCTAAAAGTATAAAAATTTTTCTTTCAAATTGTTAAATTGAGAAATAAATAGAACAATTTGACTATCGAAAAAATTTTTCCCAAAAACTAAAAAAATTGCTAAAAAAAACATTGTATTTGATCCGAAACAATCTATTTTTTTATAACTATTTTTAAATTTTTCCACAATAGGGAAAAAAAAATAAAATTTTTGACAATTTATTCAATCTTCCCAAAACCCGGGAAAATTTTTCAAATAAATAATACATGAAAATAAAAACAGTGAAAAGAATAACAAAATAGAATATTAATAATAGAAACAATAATATTTAAAAATAATCATAATGCTTGGTGATCAAAAATATATTTGTTGAAGTTAATTGTTTTTAATGTTCTATAAATGCATTAGTACAAAAATTCAAAAATGTAGACTTGTTAACAACCTAATTTTCTAGTGTGATTATTGCATTTTTTTTTTTTTTTGTGTTTGGTTTTACATAGATCGTCAACAGATGTCGCTGCATTCATATAAGTCAGTGGTCTTTAAACTGTGTTCCATGAAACCCTGGGGTTCTACGAAACATACTCAGGTGTTCCACGAGTCAGAATAAAAAATCAAAAAGAAAATTATAAATGTACACAAAAAATGAATTTATATTTTCTTTGAAGTTTGCTTAGCCACAAGTATCTAAAGTTCATCCCAGTCATTAAATCTGAAAATTTTATTTACACATAAGACTTTGTAATACTTTTTAAAGTTTTATTATAGTAGATTATTTTATGTAGAATAATAAAACATTTTTTTCCTTTCCTCCTCTTTATGCATACTACCTACATATCTTTTGTTTACTATTCCGGATTCCACGAAATAATTTTATACTCCTTACTGCAACATTTTGCAAAATCTATCGCAAAATATACCCTTTTTTTTTCATTTGTGGAAAAGAACACCTATAAAAGGGAATTCAACAAAGTCAAATCAACAATTTGACACTAAAATCTAAATTTAAGCAAGAACAGCTCCTAAATTTTAGGTTGCAAATACATACAAAATACAAAGGATTTTTCACACAGATATAAACATATTACCACTCAAAACAATTTATTTAAGTGAAAAACTCCTCGACGTGAATGGCTACAAAAACATAAATGCGAATTAAACGCAAAATATTAAAAACGCGTGCAGATTATTTCAGCATTCCTAGACTTGGATAGTTGGCGTAAAAAAGTGCAAGCACGTATTCCAGTTACTAAATATAATGCACGGGTAGGTGACACTTGGATTACAAACTGATATTATTATTAATGAGAAAATTATATTAAAATTAAGTTTAAAAATTTTTTTTAATAAAAAATGCAGCACTTTTTTTTTATCTTTACATAAATTACATGTTGTCACATGTTGATCTATTTCAAATATTATTTTAACATATATTCTTCTAAGTGAATGTATGTGGAATAGGGTTCCACGAAAACACCTTATACTCGTAGTTCTAAGGGTTCTACGAGTCGAAAAAGTTTGAAGACCCCTGATGTAAGCATATTTGAATTCATATTCACGTTGACAATTTTCGTCTGGTTGGTGGTCAATCTAAGAATGAATACCATCAGATTCTGAAAAAATATATTGTAAATATCATATGCTAATGCTTTTTATAATATATTCCATAGAAGAGTTCTGATTTAGTTTGTCCTCATCATCAGTAGAATTGGTTTTCCAATACTGTCATTTTATTCAATAATTTTTTAATTATATACAATTAAACATCTTCATTCATCTTTTTTGCAAATTCATGATTAGTTTGGACACTCATATTCTCAAATTATTTGGGAGCCATTAAATAAAAGGAAGATTAATGTGATCTCAGATTTATTAACATAAAATATATACGTATTTACTTTTTCAAAATAAATCTAAAAACAACAGTATTAAAAAAACATGAAGTCTTTTTTTCCCCCTTCTGAAAATAATTCTCTGGTTTCTATTTTTTTCTGGTACATTTCTTGAACGAAAAAAAGTAAACCGAATTCAAACAAAAAAAGGTTTTTTAAATAAAATTTTTTTTTATTCCCCTTTTCCCCAGGCTTTACAGCCCGAATTCTTTTTTAAAAAAACCTCCTGCCACTTAAACTTCAGGTGGTCATGGCAGGTCCCTTAAAAAGAGTAAAAAATCATCGATTATTTCCCAGGATCTCCCCGCCTGCATGTCTACACTTGCCCGGGGGCTTAAGTCTCTGCTGGGATTTTTGGGGTTTTATCGAAAACCCCGGGTGACCTTCTTTAAATCCCAGCGGGGAAATGCCTGAAAAAGAGAGTGTTTTCCCCCCAGTTGATTCCTCGGGGTTGAATGGATTTCTGAAATTTTACACTTATTTGTCCATCGAAGGGAAAGGGGGGCCATCACAAAATGAATGAAGGGGAAAAGGAAGGCATGGCCCCTCGTTATTTCCACTAGTGGGAGGGAGTTTGCATTGACTAGCTCAGGGTTAGCAAATTTCTGCCCCTTCAGACCTACCTATCCGTAATAATAAAAAAAAAGCTATTTTTATTCCAAATTGTTTCATTTTCTCTTTTTCCCTCATAATTATTAATCAAAAAATTTTCCCGTATTTGCATGTACTTTAAACATTTGCTGGTTTAAGAAACCGACTCGTTCGGAACCGTGATTTTAAAAAAGCATAAAAGGAATTCCATGATTTTAGTGTCATTTGATTAGAAAACACGTATAAAATTGTTTTAAACACTTTGACAAAAAAAAATTTTAAAAATTTTTGGCCAAAAAAAATTTAGAATAAATTTTTTCCCAAATCTTCTCCTTTTGAAAAAAGCTTCAATAAAAATATTTTCCTGTATATAGCTCAGACCTCACTACGAACTCAACTAGAATTTTTTTTAAATATATTACTTAGAAGTGGGTTTTTTCCATATTTTACGACAACAGGGGAAGCAATTTTAAAAAAAAAAGCCAATAATTATTTAAATTGCTTTAAATCTGAAAATAATGTAATTTTTTAAAATTTTAGTTGAGCCTCTTAGGGGGTCGAGCTATGACACAAAATTTTTAAAAGAAGCATTTTTTTTAAAAGGAGAACATTTGGAAAAAGATTATTCTGTTAATTTTGCCAAAATATTCATTTAAATTTTTTTTGTCCATCCAAAAAAAATTTTATGCATTTTTCTAAACTAGTGACTTTTCCTTTTCATTTATTTTTTAAATCCGTTCCCATGTCTATAAGCAGTTACTAATTGTTTTCCATTAACAATTTATAAGGCCGGGGTAAGTATACTTCCCCGCTTTATTAATTTTTAAATATCTAAAAATATTTTTAAACTCTTTTTTGCTTCACCTGTATGTAACGGAAACTTTGAACTCGATTTTTTTTACTTTTAAAAAAGGGCAGATTAATTCGAAATTTTACCCATCAAAGACCTAAGACAATACAATAATTTCTAATTTT
>BMAV01015471.1:0-79471 GCA_019973955.1 Trichonephila inaurata madagascariensis
GGGAACCCTGGATTAAAGTTCACAAAGCTGTAAGCAAATTTAAGGAAATATGCAAATTGTATTTATGAGTGAAATAAATTTTGTCAGAGATTCAAACATAGTGAAAGCTCAGATTCTGTATCTAAATCGATTTGAACATGTGGTTAAATTTTTTCGAAAAGTTCGATATAATTTAAATTTCTTTAAAATTTTTTTTTTCCTAGTGACTTTAAGACCTTTTTCTTCCTTTGAAATGATATTGTTTAATTAATTAGTTAATTTTTTAATAACTCTGCTTTGCGTAGATAAAATCGTTTGCTATTTTATGATAACTCTGTTTCCATCTCTACAATTTATAAACAATTAGACTATTATTAATGTATGAATTGCACAAGTAAAATAATATAAATTCATCTTATTTTTTAAGGTATTATTCAAGATTAAGTTTCAATTTTTTGAGTTTTCCCCAGAATACATTCTGAATTCTAAATTAATTTTTTGCCTTTAAAAATTTATTTTTTCAAAAAACAAAAAGTTTTTTTATTCCGTAATTGGTATTCAATTGTGTGATTGGAATGATTATTAGATTCGAATTGGTTTATTGGAATGATTATTAGATTCGAATTGGTTTATTGGAATTTTTTACGAAAATATTTACTTCAGTATCTATATTTAAGATATTTTTTTTTCAAAATTCGGAATCTTCTTGGTATGTGTTAAAACAATTTTATTTTATTTCTCACACTAAAAAATATATGCTTTTTTCACAAAAGCGGTGGTAAATTTACCAATTATATATATATATATATATATATATATATATATATATAATATATATATATATATATAATATATAATAATATATATATATATATATATATATATATATATATATATATATATATATAAAATCTTCATTTCCCATCGTTCTCCAAATTTTTTAAAATTTTAATATCAAAGCACTTATTAGCTCCTAACCTGTACATATTCAAAAAAAATTTCAATAATAAGTATTAAAACCACTAAATGACAAAATTTTTTAATTAATAAAAATACTTTATGTCAGAAGCCCAAAGTGATTTAAATCCATATATTTTTAAATTTTTACATAATATAAATCATTTAACCAGCTGCATATTTTTTTCTCTCCAGGAACATCGTAAGTTGCGTTTAATTTCATTATTCCCTTTAAACAACAGCTGTTTTCACTCACACGAGCTAAGTACGAGAAAAATAAAATATAAATCAGTTGTATTCAAACTGCCACAAGTGAAGATATTTCTAACTTTCAATTTTATTGTGAATCGTTTTTTTAAAAAAAATAAGCCATTATAACATTAAGATGTAATATGTTAATAAGAATTATTTGAGTAAGGAAAATAATGAATTGGACTGTTTTTAAATTTATTGTTGCCAATGTACAGAAATTAAGCTAAATCAATTGAAATAAATTTCTGGAAAGTGGACACAGTTACTTGCCTAATGATTCACAATTTGCTATCATCGAATCTCTAGCAAAAAGTTAAAGAATATCTTTTCGCCAGATTACGGGGTATAATATAAAAAAAATCTGAAAAAAGAAAACAATTTCATATGGTTTCCCAAATGACGCATCAGGACTTTTTTTTAAAAATTACTTTAAAAAATTCTATCAATAATATAAAGGTATCACAGTTACAGGGATGCCAGTAAAATTAAAATACACTGGATAAAATTGAAAAGTCGAAACACCATCTGATAAAAATTTAAAAAGGTATGATTTTTAAGAAAGATACTGAATTTAGTGCCATAAATATACAAAAAAGTGTAGCAGTGTCAAAAAAATATGACCCAGCCTTTTTGCTTTAAAAAAGGTGGGTGGTGACAAGAAAAAAAGAGGAAAGATATGATGGACCCCTTTTTGTTGAAATTTATTCCTTTATTAAACACGAGTATTAAAAAAAATTTTAAAGGACAAATCGTCAGGATGGGAGCTCAAATACAGCTAACGAAGATGACATCATTTATAATGATGATAACCCAAAATTAAAAAAAAAGTAATAATTTTTCGTAATATTATGTACGAGTAACAGAATAGTTATTATTCATTTTTGTAAACCCCCCTTTTTTAAAAAAACATATGTTTATATAATGACATTTTTCCGTAATAAAAAAATAATTCAAAGACTGAATTTGAATCAATAAAATTTTCTTTCCTTTTCCAAAAACGATTAACTCCACCAATCACGAAAAAAAATTTTAGTAAAAATTTAAAAATTACTTTCCCAAATATATTCCATCTTATACTTTTATATGCCCTCAAATCAAATAGGCGTTTGTTATAATACAGTCTACATCGTATTTTCAAATTTTTTTAATTTAAAAGGGAAATTTTTAAAAAACAACATATAATATTATATCCTTTTTCTCAACTTCTTGTTTTATGGAGTTAATCGATTTGGCAACTGAAGCATCCATATATATATTGCATTTATTTATCGAAAAGTATGTGTAGGAAAATTTTATTATATTATTTACTTTCAATAACTGCTAATCTCTTAACTCGTGTTAATCAAATTGTATAAATAGTTTCTTAAATACATTTTAGTTCTTTTAATGAATTCCTGAACATTTTTCAAAATTTTAAAAATTTTTAAAATTTAAAGGTTTTCGACGGGTTCGAAATATAATTTTGAAAATGTGTATAAATGAATACATTTTTTGATATATAGTTTCACCTGAATTAGAATAAGCATATAAAATTGCTTTAAGAAGATTGGAATAATAAAAAATTATTTAAATACAATTTTTTTGGCGAAAAGGAGAAATAATGGCATATATATATGACTACATAGCCTGAACTAGAATTTTTGAAAAACTCACTTTATTTCCAGATTTATGATCAATTGAAGTAAAAACCAATGTTCTTTTTTTTGTTGTTGTTAAAATTTCTCTTTTCTTATGAATTAAAATATGTAAAAATCCACTTCTAAATAATATATTTAAAAAACCTTATTTAGGCTTTGTATAAAAGTCTTAGCAATATATAGGCAAAATATTATTATTATAGAAGCATTTTTAATAAAAGGAAAATGATTTGAAAAAATGTCATCTTTTCTTCATTTTTTGCCAAAAATTAGCATTTAAATAATTTTTCTTGTAATAATATTCTTAAAATAATTTTATGTGTATATGTTCAAATTCAGGTGATATTAAACATCAGAAAAATATTTATTTCTACCCTTTTTCAAAACAACTTTTAAAACGCAGTCGGATAACTTAAATATATCATCGTACATTTCTTAAAGAAATAATCCTAAGAAATAATTAAAGAATCCCCACCATCCCTATTAACATGAAAAAAGTTAATTAAAAATTAACTAAATTTAAACATGGTGATTAATTTAAAATACTTGTTTTCGTTGATTTATTGGATGCCTTTCATGCATAATTCAAATGTGAATCGCTCTTACTGAGCCAAATCCAAAAATATAATCCCGAGTTTTAAATTCTGTCATATATTACCATTTTTGAAAAAGAAGATGAAACGATGATATTCATTCAAATGTCTTTTCTCCCTCACGAGTATGCTTCCTGGAGATCGAAATAAACTAGAATAAAGAAAAAGAAATTTCTTTTGATTAAATTACGACTCGCTGAGTTTGAAATAGCCGTCAAAGACAGAAGTTTAAAAACCATTAACTTTTTCATTTCTCGTTCTTTCTTTGAGGGCAGGGAAATGAATAAAAGATAAATTTATGCAAAATTCATTACATTTTCTCCAAACTCGTGCTAGACGTGTCAAAAATTTGAATTAAATGTAATAAAAAAAAAATGTTCTCTGTGTAAGTTTTATTTTTCCTTCTTAAATTGTTCTAAGTTTGTATTAACTATGTACTTTTTTATTCGATTTATAAAAATAAATTCAAGTTAAAGGGGGTGGGTGGTGGTGGTGAGAGTATAGCACTTATGCCTATTCTTCTCAAAGTTTCAATATTGGTGACCCAATATTGAATCATAATTTTCATCGCCCCCCCCATACAATAACAATGTATTGAGTTAAGTATTACTATACTTTGACGCTAAATCTACAATACGACTTTAACCTCTTAAGTACCACCAGCGAAAATAAAAGTCTCACTCTGCCAAAGCGTTAATCGCACCTTAGGTATATATACGTCTTTTCGAAGTTCGATCTTTTCTGTGCACTGCTATCCATAAAATTACTCATAAGGCTTTGGAATGCAATAAAGGTACCTTGACAGTGTTGGCGAAGGATTTACTTATTTACAAGGATTTTCTTATTTATTCCTTTTCTCCCCTCCCTCCAATAAATTATATACGCGCGCCTACGTGAAAAATGTGGCATTAGGGAGCGAATTGCGTAACTTTTAATCGGCAGTAAAGGGATTAATTATACATCGCACAAATTATCAAGGTAAGTGTTAATTTTTTTACATAATTTTATGTATGGCAAAACCATAGGGTCATTGGTAATTATTAATGTGGTTTATTGACTTAGTATTGTTGAATTAAGTACATTGTGCAGTACTGATTCATTTATAAGTGTATTATATCTGAGTAAATGCGTATTTTATATTCTATTATGTCAGAATGTATTTTGTTTGTTTTCTTTCAGTAAATTAATAATTTTTTTTTAAAATTATATTTTGTTTTCAACTTTTTAATATAATCGCGCCCCCTTGTAGAGTTTTCACGCCCCCCTCGGGAGGCGCGCCCCACAGTTTGAGAAACACTGACTTATGCAGTTTTTTTATTCCACATATTTTTTAGGGATCGCTGTGTAGTTTGAGAAACTAAACAACAAATGTGGAACGCGAGGTCTATCCTCTCTAATTCGTGATTTCTTCCGTTCAGCCAAATTGGCAATTTGAACTAAAACAACGCTTTGATACAAATGAATATCACTACAGAATATACACACTGGTTTTCAAAATTTAGACAATTTTAAGATTTTGTCGTTTATCTCTAGAACTACTGAATAGATTATAATAAAATTTGGTATGTTTAAAGAGCTGACATTGTGACGGGCTCACACGTTTTTTCATTAACATGTCCTTTTGGGTTCTTTGGGGCCAGAATGAATGGCAACTCTTTTCAAACCAACCCGAGAAGTAAAACGTGAAGGAAAGATGCAAATTAGGAAGCTTTTAAATAACAGAAGTTTAAAGTAAGCTGGGTGGCATTCGGGGAGTGTTGTGTTAGTGCGTGTGGCAAGTGTAAAGAGTATTTCGTGAAGTTAAGTGACAGTCAAGAGAGGTTATCCGATATAGAGAGCCCTTAGTCATGGTGCATTTTCCGGAGTTTAAACATCTTGACCACAAGAACAAATATCTCTATCAATTAATTTAAACAAAGACAAATAGCTCTTAAAATTTCCATGTCAAAAATGTCCATGTTCCATGTTCTGTCTTTCAAATTATTTGAAAGACAGAGCCCTACGCCCTTTCAACCAATTTTTTTGTTATATTCTGCAACTACTGTTTCATACCTTCTGACTTCGATCTGAACTACTAACTAATTATTTATTTATTTATTTTTTGCATTATGTCATGTAAGAATCTAGAGTAACTTAAAATCAGTAAAACAATTCTTGCATTTTAGCTGCTGATAAACTGTCTGAAAATTCTTTTATTCCACAAAGCCTTAGGTGAGACCAAGAATTCAGTGTTCCAGGCCGAAACAGTTCTTTCCCAAGCTAAATGCTTCCAATGGGACAACGCCACAAATATCAAAGGTCCATCCTTGCGGTTGGCCCACTGGTCCACTCTATTTTTGCCGAGGTTTTCATTATGACCCTGAATATAAGAAAAGGGGATTTAACAATCTTTAAGACACTACAGAATGGACTGAGCCTCTACAACAAGTTTTCCTGTAGAAGATTTTTTTCTAAAAAAGTATGGAGTGAAGAGAGCAAGAAATTATAGTGAGAAAATTAAAAATTTCACCCTGGCTTGAAAGACAGAGCATTCATCTCTTAATCAAAGTTGGAAAGCGACCTTTTCGACCTCTTCCTCGTAAATGATGCAGGCAAGCCCGATCCTCTCATACAATTTACTCCCATCCGTGAAAAAATAGTTTTATATTCTTGAAATACTTCATTTGTATAAATTACAAGAGTGGCAGGCTTTCTACGTGAATGATGTGGCAATAGTGAAACCGGAATCGTGTCCCATCCAAAGTGCCTAGGCAGGTAAACAGATTTCCCCAGCTTCAAGATTCTTCAAAATAATCAAGTCGATAGAGGTATACTAGTAATAGCAAACACTGCTTTACAACTAATAGTCCTGTATCCTTTTATGGCACGGAGTAAAACCCTCCATTGTGATATTTTAATATAAGGCTACTATTAATTTTCTTACTTAAAGAATGTCACCAAGCACTCGATGCATAAGATATGAGAAGTACTATCCTCTGCTTATAAATCAACTGAAGAACATCCGTTTTCGCTCCAAAAGTCTTGTTTGAAATTCTTAACAGTCCAATAAGGAGTTTTTCACATTTACTAGAAACATAAGAGATATGCTCCTTCCGCTGAATTTTGTTAACAACAATTATGCTCAAATACTTAATTTTCTGCATTTCTTCAATTGTTACACCTCCAAGTTTTAAGTTGATTCTTTGATCTATTATCGGCTTTTATAAATTTCCATTACTTTTATTTTAAGTGGATTAAAAAAAACCTCTAAGTTATATAATTCTGATCAATCAAGAATATAATTAAGAATGTTAGTACAGACATCATTAAGGACTTTACACTGTGAACAATAAGCACATCATCTGCAAAAGCTATTTTCTGACAATTCTGGAACTATGAGATATTGCAAAAAAGATCACTCATTATTAAATTCTACACAAAAGGTCTCTTCACTGATCTTAAAATAAAACTAATATAAAGTGACAATTTAAGAAAAAAAAGCATTGGGACTCATAGAAAATGCTAATGTAAAAATCAATAGATTAGTGAAGATTTTCAAAAGTTTTTATTTTTTACAGAACTCTTTTAAAAATTTTATTTAATTCTTCGCATGAAAACTAAGTGTTACATTAAAAATGTTTTAATTTTAAGCTATGTACACACATTTACAAATCAAAGCTCTACTAAAAATCGTCAATCTCATGTTTGAAAAAAAGTCTTAATAAAAGTATTCAAAAAAGATCAAAAGAATTAAAACTAATCTTTTGAAGAATTAAAATCGACCTTTAAGCAAATATGGAATCGAATAAGGAAAAAGATTTTTCAATCTTTTTTAAGAAAAATAATGACTAAAAAAATAAGCTCATTTTATTATTTCTTAGTCTTCTTCTGCTGATAAAATGTATTTGAAAAACGATAGAGAGAACAAAATTTTTTTTAAGTGCTTCACCTGCTTTTGTAAATTTTTATTCATTGTAAGCTAAGTAATCATTTATTTGTTTTAGTAAAAAAAAGTCCGCCAGTGAAGGAAAAAAAGGCATTAAACTTCCTTAATTTGCCCTTTTTTTATATTGGTTTGCAGCGAATTAACTACGCGTAGAGTTAATCAAAAACTTAACAAAATACAGAATTTTTTTTTAAATATGCTTCTTTTCCTTTTTTCACTCATGATTCCTCTTTTAATAATCATTTAATTTTCACTTTTTAATATTTCTTTTTCCTTATGACGCTGCTTTATTTTTTGGAAAAAATAATTAAATTGAAATTTGATGCATTCTGAAAGATGATATTTAATTCATAAATTAGGTTCTCATATAGTATATATGTAGTATATACCAGCTATTACCACCAGCTTCGCTAGGTTTTTCATGATGTATTATAAATACTGTTTATATAAATATATATTATTAATAATTAAGTCCTAGCATTAAGAGTTCAAATGTATTGAAAAATATACCTGAAGCTCTCGCTTCTTGATATAAAAAGGAACAAAAGTTCTAATTAATATTTTCTAATAATTTCTAAAATTAAAGTAGAATGATTTTTTGCGCTCTCGTAACCCAATAATCAAGTGGATTTCCTCAAGATCAATTTTCAGTTGATCTCTACTCAGTAAAATAAACAGGCGTGCCAAACTTCAAGTCTAAATCTGATAGAGCAAAAACTGGAATTTTTATTATTAATGCCCTCTAATGCCCGTTGAAAGTCGATTTTCAAAGAACCACTTTTAGCGGATTCCAATTGAACAAAAGAAGCATGCAAAAACTAAATTTCATTATTATAGTCGTATTAGTTCGAAAAAGGGACTTTTTTAATCTCAATATATATATGCCCTACTAACTCCCCACTCTTCCCAAGAGTCGATTTACGTATAATCCGTTTTTTGTGGATCTTTGTTCAAATAAAGAGAAATGCTTAACAAATTTCAAGTATGTGCGTCTAACAATTCAAAAACAGGAATTTTTTGTATAACTCCTTTGACTCCTTTTCACTACTGTTTCCCGGATACTGCGCAATTAAGTAAGCAGCTCTTTTTCTTCCTTCAAAGGGCTAACCTCATTTTTTAAATCCCCTTGTTGTTGTAAAAACTTGAAATAAATGAAATAATATACTCAAATAAGAGATGAATAAATAAACATTTTAAAAAATTTTATTCAGTTTATATATTTAAATTTTCAACTCCCCAAATTTAAAAAAATTAATTTGACTGCATTGAATAGCTTAGAAAAATATTAAATCAACGTATAAAAACAATGTAACAGTAAAACGTGGTGTGTTCAGCAAGTTAAATATAACAAAGTTTTACATTGCTTTAAATACATTTAGATTTTTTTTTCGTGTGAGTGGGATTTCTTAGTTACACATTTAGTATATTGTATAAACGTGATAGTTTCGTACACAAAGAATTTTTAAATAAAGCAATGCAAATATTTAAGTGATGATAAATTTGTTTGATTTAATAATGTTATGTTGATAAGTAATAAGTCTATATACAGAAAAAAGTTTGGAATTTAAAACAAACACAACCTCCTTCGGAACTTTATGTGCAATTTCTCGAAGAGATATTAAGAATATTTTTTTTTTTTTATCAAGCGAATTTTCTTTACATTTTACTGAAAAATATTCCCTTTGATGTCAATCTATTTTAATTGAATACTCCCCCCTTCATTTGTACAAATAACTAAACTCTATTCGGGATTATTTTAAAAAACAAATAATTATAAAATAATATTTTTCAAATCATGTTTGAATTAAACGTGAAATTCTCTTTTTTTAAAAAAAAACTTTTTTTGAAAATTTTATAATTAAAACGAGTATTTAAAAATATTTCCGAACATAAAACTCTAAAAGTCTCTTTTAACAGTTTCAAATACAATTACAATAAAATAAAATAAAAAATGCGGAATAAAGAAAAGAAAAGAAATCAAATAATTATAAGCAAGAATATATAAGCTAATAAATTAGCTGTAAATAAAAAATCTAATGAAAGTATATTCCATATAATTGTCACGCATATTTACACTTTCGATTTCTATTAAAATTGGAGAAACACCCAATAAATTAAATTAAATTTAAATAACAAATAAAATAATAATGGAACTAATAATAAATAAACAAAAGTAAATATTCTGTATTAAAAGGTAGCATAGTGTACTGAAGCATACATTTGAACTTATATTTTACTGATTTTTTTTCCTCAAATATTGTATATGTGTTTTTTAAAAGACTTTTTTTAAAAGTATCAGACTAGTTTCAAAAATGTCTAAAAAAAACCCCATAAATGAATAATTTTTTAAAATATTTAGTGTCACGGGGGCTGAATACGTAAAAAATTTTTTTGGGAACATTTTAAAACCAAAAAAATATTTAAATACAATATTTCGGAAAAATTTCAAAAAATAATTTTTTTTCAAAATGTTCTCCTTTTCAAGAAAAGGGCCTTTTAAAATTAATATTTTGCCTATATATAGCCAGACCTCTGTACAGAGGCCCCTTGGGTTTTTTAAAAAGCACTTTTATTTTCAAGTGTTACAACCCTTTGGGAAATAATGATAGCTTTTTTCTTAAAGTTCCCCTCTTTTTTTTGAAAAACTTGAAAAAAACCCCTTCTAAATTATATATTTAAAAAAATTCTACTTGGGGTCTCTGTACAGGGGTTCTGGGGGCTATAGAAAATTAAAATATTATTATAACAGAAGCATTTTCAAAAAGGAGATTTTTTTTTAAAAGGGGGTCATTCTATTTTTCATTTTTTGTCAAAAAAATTGTAATTAAAAAATTTTTTTTATTGTAATACTATTTTTAAAAACAATTTTATATACACCCAATCTAAGGGGACACTAAATATCATAAAAAATTATCCATTTTTTACACTTTTTCAACATCCCCGGGTTTAACGTAGTGGAAAACCCCTTTAAAAATTTTTATAAAAGAAATGCTTCATTTCTTCCGGGGAAAAGAAAAAATTAAAAAAAAAAAACGACTATAATGTTATGTTTTAAAAGAAGCTGATTTTTTCGAACATTTCTTCTTTGTAATAAAGAAGTCCAACCCCTTCGGCCATGACAATTCGGCTATCGTGGCCCTTTTGGGGTTAGAATCCCGTGGCGTAATGGAGAAATTTTTTACCCCTCCTGCAAAGTTACATTTTAGGCCCTAAGACGGATCTTACAAAGGGCGTCAGTAAGGTTTTGGGTCCCCCAGGGGTCCCGGCACCCGTGTGCAGGGGGTGGCAGGGATACTTTTTTACTTTTTGGCTGGATTTAGAGTTTTATTTATGTCACAAAATAAGCTACAAGAGAGCAATTGGCGATGGACCTCGTAAGTTGGAGCCATGGGTCCCAAAACCCCCTGTCTTGACCATGAATCAAAAAAATTTTCCCGAGCTAAAAATTTTTCCCCTTTTCTTTCCTTCTATACTACACTAACGGAAGAATATTTGAAACTTTATAGAGATTTAACATGCAACGTTCTCATCTATACCAGTGATCCGCAACCCCCGGTTCACGTACCGGCACCGGTTAGCAGATTAAATGATACCGGGCCGCCTAAAGAACATTAAACTATTGCCATTTTATTTAAAGTGGTGCATTTCTCTCGGATCTGCGCAACTCTCCACGGAAATCACTTTATATTCCACGTTAAATCACTTTTTTGGTATAACTATATTTTATTCTGAAGGCATATTTAAATGTAACTAAATTAAAATTGTTAAACCAATACATTCTAAAATATAAACAATCAATGAGTCCCACCCTCGGCGGGCTGCGGTAAAATTATCAAACGTTGACCGTTCCGCAGCGATACAAAGGTTGCGGAGCACTGCTCTATACGACCGGTATTCAGTAGCATCTTTCGTCCGTGATCTTGGACACTAGGCTACAGCGGCCACACCCTGATACAGGATTAATGTCAATTTTAAGTAAAACTAGGAACCAATATAAGACTGAATTTTCATTAAGTAACATGACAAATTATGTTTTTAATAAAAATATATTATCTTAATTAGTACAATAGTGTATTTAGGTTCAATAATTTTTTTCTTTTATTTTTAAATCGATTCTTTGTATACAATACAAATTTTAATTGTATAAACCTTTTTAAAAAGAAGATTACATTTTAATTAGCAAGTTGTTTGAAAAATAATTTTCATAGGTTTTGTTATACATATTGTTTTGTAGATCTAGGTTCAAAGATTTTATGAAATTCAGTCGCAAAGAGCAAGAAAGATTTTCAAGAGCGATGGAAATTTTTCTCGTGAAACAATCCTTGAAATATTCAGGATACAGCACTCTAATTCTCTGATTGAATTTCAGAAGGTCTTTTTCACCTTCTACGGCGCTCAGATCAAACAATCAGTGTCTAAAATACAAGTATGTTTAAAGATTATTCGCAAGCACCTGCTCGTCCTACACAACAGTCGAAGTAATAACTAATCGTCAGTAGGCTCTTCTCGGCCAAGTAATATACTACTCTTACTGGGTAAAAACAAGACTGACCAAATTTCGGCAAATGACTCTCTATTTATTCGCCTCAAGGACCTATCGAGAAAAATCCGCTTGCATCATAGATCGTGACATTAGTATATTTCTCCTCTAATTTCCAGAACAATCCATAGGGCCACAAACTCGCCAAAATGGTCCCCAGCATGGTCACAAACATGGTCACCAGAAAATGACAACTTAGCTCCATCACCAAGATTCCAATTTGGATCACCATTATAATGTAAGGAACGCATTGCTTGCGAGTATTTCAATTTTAACATAAAATGTATTCAACGTAGAGTAATATAAACGTATTACACATCCAGATATATGGTATTTACTCTATTTTAAAAATTCCTTACACAAAGCTCGAAACAATATTGTTAGAATCCATACAATTTCAACTTCTTTTCTTAAAAATTTGTGTTAAACTGAAAAGTAGTTCAAATTACTTTCTAAACTCAACAAAATGGAAATTTTGAATCATAAATTATACGTCCATCACAGGCGCAACATATATGAATAAGATGCATCATTTTGTACCATTGCAAGTGAGGAATCTTATAAAATAAGGACAAAAAAGTGTTTGGAATCCATTATTTTTATAAAAGTTTCACCATGCATTTCTTGTTGATTTGGTCATAAAAGAATTCATGTGATGAATTTTAACGCAACTTTACGTGTAATAACGTTTCAAATCACGAAGATGTAAATGTGCGTTGAATAAATACAGCATATTTGTCTTTCAAAATGCTGTAAAATCTCAGCGTTTGTTTCATAAAAGGGTTAGATATTCGTTTCACCACCTTGAATAATAAAAATAATAGTTAACGATTGTGTTGAGAAGAACGTACAATGAAAAATGATCTACTTTATATGTTTTTGACTATTTTACTGTGCACACAACCTACTCGCAATTTTCTTATTGAAAAAAAGATTCCGAAAAAATATGATTCATTACACTTTAAACAATAGTGCAACAAAAAGAGGAGAAATAAAACTTGGAATATATTTTTGGAAATAACATTTTTATTGTGACTCTGAAATATAAATTTTTGTAGTTGTATACAAGATATTTCGTTGAAATAAATACAAAATATTTTTTCGCCTGAAAATTTAAAAATATTTCTTTAAATAATTTATTAATGTGTCATGGGAACAAAAGCATTTTAGTAGAATAGAAATTTTAGGAATTTAAAATGAACAAATATACTAAAACTTAATCTTAAAAATTATAAACTAAGTCTAAATTGCTAAACTAAATAAGTTTAAGTTATAAGGATACGTAGTTTACGTGTTTTTAAGAATGTAAATCATATGTATATGATATATAAATCTATGAATAAATACTAATAGAAATAAGTATAAATATAAATTATCGATACTAATTGAAATGAACTAATTAATGACTTTTCCCACGTAATTCGATGAACCCCGTAGGCTGTCCTTGGTTTTTTCGAATCATAAGTTGGAATCCAAAAACCACTTAAAATCTATCGTGTTGAGGGCTAATAATGTGGTAATTCTTAAAATTATAATACTCCTCAGTCGTATAGCCTAAAAAAGGGAGGTTAACACTCAATCAATCAATCATCCCCGCTCATCATGAAATTGTTATCTTTTGGATCAACAAGAAACTTTTTGTTTGCTCAACATAATATTCTCGATGTTTTTAACAGGCTGTACTAATCAAATTAAAATTTGTAATAGTGAAAATAATATCTCAACAGTAACGATAAAAGAAGTAAATGAAATACAAATATACATTTAGTTTTAATTAAAAAATCATCATAAAAATTGTGTAATGAAATGTATTTTTTCTTAAAAAATAAATCAAACTTTGAAACGAAAAATGCAGGATGAATTAAAAAACACAAATTAACCTCATGTGTGGTTCATTAGTTTTATTTAATTTTTTTTCAATGGGACTGCGAATCGGTATTCTTACCATTGCAGACCTAGTACATTATCTAGGAGCTGATATCACTTTTTAGTGCGGCGCTATGTAGACGATACTAGTTGCCGCAAGTAATTTTGACACCCAGTTTCCTCTTCAGACAGAGGCACCTGCGCTCTGACGATGCGAACTTGTTCCATAAATTTAATTTTGCGGAGAGCACCCAAGCCAAACAGGCACTTTAGAGATCTCCAAATAATGATACGACAACGACGTTGTCGATTTTTTGCATCATGAAAATTCATCGACTTGGGGCGGAGTCGAACTCGCAACTTTACGTGCGGAAGGTCAGCGACGAACCAGCTAGCGATGTACTAACTAGTTGATGAATCTCACTTTCAAGGTGAAAATGGCCTCACTTCTAATTTCTGACTTCTCAATTAGCCAGCAGTTATCCAATTCGCACTTTTATCTCCCTCCCTAACTTTCATATCAAAGCACTATAATTGGCATACTACATTTCTATTCTGAGGAGATGGCAGTTAAACTTTTGGTTCAACTTCAAAAATATTCTCCCTCTCAGTTTAAGAGTTAATTCTTACGAGATAGCATATTACAAATACTGTTTCGAAATTTGAATTCCGAAAATAAGTCTTATGCAAATTTAGAAAAATTGCCTGTTCTTAACTATTAAAGCCCAATCTTTGTTACTAGTAGAAATGGTTCGCACAATATTAAACAACTAATCTCTATATTAAAAAAGTTTTTGTGCTGCTGTAATAATCTAATTTATACATAAGGTAAGTTAGTAAAAATGTGTCGTAAAAAGTTGAATTTAACTGAATAGGAGCCCCAAAAGCGATTCCTCCCCATACCACCCAGTGCTTTTTCGAAAAAATCCACTTACGTCATAGATTGTGATGCTATAGATTTCTCCAGTCATTTCCAGAAGCATCCATATGTATGCCAAGTAGCCAAAAAATGTCACCAACATGGTCACCAAATTACAAAAATGATGCAAACTTGGATGTGTATCGCAGATATTTCATTGTAGTTTCCATTGAAACGCCATTATATTGTAAGAGACGGCTTTGCTTACGAATATTACAGTTATGCGGAGATGAAGAAATGTATTTTTTTCCTACTTACAATGTATTGAAAAAAATAGAACTACATAATACATGTAAATTACAGTTTTGCATTTTGAGTAATGAGTATGAACAGTTGCATAATTTGTACAATGGAATTTGGCACACATAAGGTAATCCTCTCCTTTAAGTTTTTTTTTAAATTTCTTTAAAATACTTGGAAAAATTCTTCAAAATATTTTTAAAAGTATTCTTATCTAAAACAAATATAAATACTATATATTTTCGTGTGTAAGCCGATAATGTTTGGAGCGCTTTTAAATCTTAAACACATGGATCTGCTTATAAACGAGTCCACTAATTTTTGAAATTAAAAAGTAATTAGGAAATACGATTTATTTTTATTTGTATTTACTAATTCATTTCGTTTACATTTTGCGTTAACCATGAGCAAGGCGGCTTTAATCTTTCAACTGTTTGGGTGTTTTAAAAACATCTTTATTAAAAAAATATTTTAAAATCACAAAAATCCTTCAAAGTCGGTGAAAGGATCCGAGTCTTGAAGTAGTTCGAAAAATACGCATTCACTCATTGAAATCTTTGAGTGCGCATGATCATCATAAGGCAATTGGTCGCAGTAGCATGTGAGTCATGGTCACGAACTCGAGACCAGCGTTGTTGAGTTATGGATTTGAGTGCTGGTAACACTGAAGAGTCTCCGTGAAGAGGGGATGATGCACATTAAATCTGTTGAGACTCAAAGTCCTTTGTTGACATGGTGTGGAAGTGTGTGGAGTGGGTTGACAGATCAGGTGTCACCCTCGTCCCTTGACCGAAGTTCAAAATAACGAGGTCCGTCACCGAATAACCCTAGTATATCTTCAAATTGCGACTTTAGTAAAAATCACATAAAAAAGACGAGTTTTCCTCCAGTACGTGGATCATAGGCCATATATTGCATGCAGTTTTTTGTGATTTTGTATTCTATAAAAATTCTGGATGTTTTTCTCCACTATATTGAACTTGATTCTCGTTTGCAAAACACCAAACATCCGTATTGTTCCACGATCATTTGTACTTTGAAATTTAATGTATGGGATTTTTTTCCCCTGTTAGATTATTAAACACAAAATTCGAATAGGGAATTACACAAGCACAGACAGTGAAAGAAATAACAAATACATGGGGGGAAATGTGCTAGTTAAAGATAAGGTGACAAGAAATAAAATAATTGTCGTTGGCGTGAGCGTCTGGCGTTTCACTTTTCAACACAACTTGATTATAAAATATCCTACCTGCTTAACCCTCTTGGTAACGCTTTCCCTCTCATAGCGAGAGGTTGGAAAATAAAGGATATTTTTCAATTCCTACAATTAGTTCTCTCTCCGTTGTATATATACATTCATGGACAAAAAAATTAGAGCACTAAGAAGGAGTCGTCAAAATGAAACGGAATTTTACATACGTAATGACTACTTTGAAATAAGTAAATGATTAGAAAACCAAAGAAAAAGGATAATTTATTTCAGAAAAAAAGGCAAAAGAACGGAGGATTTAATACCTTGTTGAGCCGCCTCTAGCACGAATGTTCGATGCGATACGATCGGGCGTAGAGGCATAAAAGTTCTGTACGATATCTTGTGACATTTTGTTCCATATTTTCTGTAACCTTGCCTCTAGTTCGTTCACACTCATGGGATGTCCAACTCGCCGTCCCATATGATCCCAGATATGCTCGGTTAGAGACAAATCTTGTGATCGGGCAAGCCAAGGATGGGTAGTAACAGTGCGGAGACAGTCTTGTGACACCCTTGCAGTGTAAGGCCGAGCATTGTCTTAATGAAAAATGACTCCTAGGAGCCGTTGCATGAGTGGCAACACATGAGTTCCAAGATGTCATGCACATACCACTGGGCTGTCATGGTACCATGGATAAATACTAGGGGTTACCATGTATTATAGGCAATGATACCCTATACCATCACACAGCTGTGGGAGCGGTGTGTCACTGTAAAGCAAATGCAGGATTGAGGATTCCACACATGAACACGATTGTCATCACTGCTGAGAGATCTGATTCGGCGCTGACGACCTGGTTCCATTCCGCTGCAGACCAGTTTCCTCGTGCGGTCACCACTCCCAAAAGCAGGCGTGATGGGTGGGCGTCAAGGGCAGCACACGTAATGGGCACCGCGACCCTAAAAAGTCCTTCACCCAAGGAACCTTCGGGTTCGAGAAAACGGGTCCCTGGAAGGGCTACCGGTCCCCGGAGGGGGTGCCGATGAAGAAAATTTTGACGGGGCATTTCACGATTTGGTGGTTTTCTCGACGATTTGGAAATTTTCGAGGGCGTCCTGAGCCTGGTCTTCAAAAATGGTCCCCCGGTCGCAAAAACCGCCTCAAAAACAGAAATCACGGGTGGTCAAAAAAACCTGATGTTACCGCTCTAGCTGCCCACCCAGCTTCCATCATGCCGATGATTCTCCTCCCCAAAACCGCACGGGCTGCTCAATTGTTTCGAAATCGGCGTAATGGCATGTCTCCCTCAGTTTTTTTCTTTGTAAGTGATTCAGATACTTTAAAAAAAATTTTTGGTTACCTGTTTTATACCCAAGGAGAACAAAGAATTTTGCCCTTTCTCCCACCCATTTTTAAACGGGGAACCACGCTGCTTTTTAATTTTCATTTCATTCTCCCCAAAAAACCTTCATGCCAATTTTTCCGTTACGATCTGCAATTATTTTGGTGGTTTCAATTTTTTTTGTTTATGAGGTATATATAAAATATATATATTTTTTCCCATTTTTAAACTTTGAAGTGGGGGGTGACATTTTAGGCAAAATGGGTTTTTTAAAAAATATTAATTCATTCATTATCATTAAATTAAAAGGAATAAATAATATCCAAAAATAATAGTACAACGGCATATATAGAAAGAAAAATTCTTCGTTGTGTCCCTGGTAACGCAATGGACAGCCCGTTAAACTTCTAGTCTAAAGACCGGGGGTTCGAATCCCACCTAGCATGGCCTGATTTCTGAGAATGTGATTTCTTTTTACTATATTATTTTATTAGAACAATTAA
This sequence comes from Trichonephila inaurata madagascariensis, assembly GCA_019973955.1. Taxonomy (NCBI): domain Eukaryota; kingdom Metazoa; phylum Arthropoda; class Arachnida; order Araneae; family Nephilidae; genus Trichonephila; species Trichonephila inaurata. The sequence goes on from BMAV01015471.1 coordinate 17,950, forward strand.
ATTTACTGAATGAATAAATAGTAACAAACAAACAAAAAAATAGTCCAAAACCCCCCCATAGAATAGAAATGGAAAATTCAAAAAAAATCGCTTTTTTTTCTTTTCACTTAAAATTGGGATTCCCAATTTTAAAGGATTTTTTACAAAATTGGGGCTGTTTAATAAAAAGTAACCAAAATAAAAATTTTCTTTTGGGCCCAAGTAGGAATTGACCCCTTTAAAATTTTATAATTATTTTTGTTTTATTTTTAAATTGCAATGTTAAATTGTTCGGGTGGAATCTTGCAACCCCAATTTTTGGGTTTATGTCTTCAACCAATGAGCTTTAAATTTTTTTATAAAACCCTTTAGTTTGGGGTGACAATGCATGTTTTGACCACTTGTATTCCAATATCACAATAAGTTAAAAATATAATAATTAAAAACCTTTTACCCTTTTAGCTTTTTCCCCTTTCCAGCAGCTTTGGGTTTTAGTTTAAAAAAGCCCCCCCTTTTTTCGATGTATTTAAAAACCGTCTCTTATGCTTTCTATCAAATTGAAACAAAAAATTGTTACGTAATTGGAAAAATCATTTATTTCGCCATGATACGGTGTCATTTTTTTAAAAAATAATATTTTCTATTTTTTACGATTTTTTCCGATGATGCGTTTTCATGAAAATGTTTTTTAAATGTTCCTTTGAATTTTTTCCTTTGGAATCAATCGATATACTGCTTTAAGAAAATTCGGGCTTTTCTTGAACAGCAAAAAAAAAAACCAAAAAATTTTTTTTTCCGTTTTTTTCAAAAGTACTAGATTTTTAAAATTTTTAAAAACTTCGTCATTTTTAAATATTCCTACGAAATTTTTTTTTCCCGTGAATAATTTATCCAAATTCTACACAAAAAATTAAAAAAATTGGGTTTTAAAAATTTAAAGGGATTTTAAAATTAGTTGTTTTTTTCGTTTTAATATAGTTTTAAGTAAAGCAAAAAAAAATGAGTTTAATTTTTTTTGGTTAATTTTTTTTGCCCAATGTTGTTTTTCTTACAGTGTTTATCCCCTCCCCCCTTATCCTCTTTTTGTGGCTCAGTAAAAAACTATCATATGTACTTTAAAAAAAAAGATTGGTAACCCCGTGCTGTGTTAAAAAATTTAAACGGCAAACGACCTTGCAAAATGATGCTTTTTTAATGAGATAACAGACTGAAAAAACCGTCCCGCGATAGCTGAAAAAAAAGTAAAAAATTTAAACCGCTTTTTTTTTTAATGTTTGAAAAGAAAAAAAAAACTTTTTTTTAAAATTTTTTTACCCATCAGTTTATAACTTTAAAAATTTTTTTAAAAAATTTGGGGCCCCCGGTTTTACCCCGGTAGATAAAAACCCCAAAATTAAATAACTTGATCCGTTTTGGTTTTTAAATTTTTAAAATTTTCTTAAACTAAGAAAAATGAAAAACCAAAACCAGGGACAAGTTTTTATATCATAAATTGAAAATTTATTTAAATAAGTTGATAGCAAAAATTTTTTTTAAAAGAAAAAGTTTTTTTCCCCCTTTTCCCAGAGCATTTAAAAAAAAAAGTTTTGTTTTTAAAAAAATTTTTTTTATTTTTAAATTTATTTTTTTTATATCACTTTTTTTTCAATAAGTTTGGATTCATGTGACTTTCATAGTCACATGATAGTGAAAGCCACGTGATTCTAGCCAATCAATTCAATTAAAAAAACTAAAGTGACGTCAAAAAGCCTTTAAGAGTGGTCCCAAAAGTTTTGCTCTTTTTTTTTTTTTGCAGAAACTTTCTTTAAGAAGTACCAAATGTAAACAAAATGCATTTTTTTTTTAAAAAAGTATACAAAAAGGGCGATTTTCTTTTACTTAAAAATCTTTTAAAGAAATTTTTTTTCCCAACTTTTAAACATTTTTAACCAAATAAAAAATTTTGGTAATTTTATCCGATTTTTTCCACAAGAACAAGTACAATTAGTCTAATGTTTGTTTTAAATTCAAAAAAAAACATGTGTTTTTTTTTATCAGGGACTTCTTTAACTGGTCTTTCTTCTTGGGTATCCCCCTTTTTTTAAAATTTTTTAAATTTTTAAAAAAATCGACCCTTTTTTTAAAACATGAATCATCCTATTTTAGGTAATATACGGCAACTGAGCATTCTGATTCTTTTTTATTCCATATAATTACTTCTGTTACTTCCGTCGGAAATATAATGTAGAATATTTGTTCACCTACAAAAAAGGGGGAAGTAAGAAAAAAAGAAAATAAAAATATGTAAGAGATGGAAAATAAAAGCTTGAAAGAAAAATTGATTCGAAAAGGTGCTGGGGATTTGACGAATTTCGGGGGAATTGCTGAGTTTCATCTCCCAAAAAATTAAGAAAAAAAGAGGGGTCAATTTCTAACACGCGTAAAAGAATCAATAATTCAGAAAAGAATTTCTTCAGAGCAGAGAAATATAATAACAAACGATTAATCACGGACACATTTTTATGGAACAACGTAACAAAATGAGAATGGAAAATTAGGTATAAAGAATTCAAATTAGATAGAATTGTGTTTAATTATTCATTCTTGATGATAAATGGGTTGAAACACATTTTTAATAGAGAATATGGGTGCGTAATACTAATAATATTTCTCCGATTATTGTTGTCTCCATCGCATGTTTAAAAATAGAATATAAATTAGATAAATATTGGGATACACACAGAAAAATGCCGCGAGATTAATATTCAATTACGACTTCACTATGGAGGAATATATATATCACTGTGGAGATCAATATATATGAGTCCCAATTTTTTTTTAGGGAAAACCATTTTTTTTTTCCCCCTAAAATATTTTTTCCCTATTTCCCCGACTGCCTTACATAGTTAACATTAGTCGAAACAAAGAAAAAAATTTTAAAATTATATCATAATTTTTAATTATCATTTAAGAAAACAAAACCCGGAAAGGGTCATTTTTTTAATCTTCTTTAAATTTTTTTTTTCAAAAAAACTTTTAAAATACCCTTTTATCGGGGAAAATTTAACAATTGGGAAAAAACAAAAACGGATAACCATGAAATTGCAGGAAAGGGGTTATTGCTATTAGTACAATGAACACGCATTTTGGCAGAAATGTGACGCGTCTGCCAATGTCAGGAACAAAACGCTATAGGAGACGCAAAGCGCGTGGGTCGGGCGCAGCCCCGGGCCAGAATAAAATGAATAACGGAGCTATAATTCAAGACATTCACTGCATGTACAAGTGAGTTCTTTCGTAAAAAAATGACTAGAAAACCAAACCGGGTGGGCTTTTAAACGTGGAAAAATGATCGGAATTTGGGGGGAAAAAAGCGTAGTTTGACCGGTTTTTTGAAGAATTTAAAACAACAAAAATGTCGTTTCGCGCTCTTGGAAAACCTTCCAGATCATAGATACAGCTGTTAGAAATGTTGGTGGTGACCACCCTAGCAAAACAACTACAGTGGATGACAGATACATTGTCCTGCAGGGGAAATGATCCCGATACCACTCAGCAAGTGTCATTCCTTAACAACTGGGTACATCAACAAGGTGAATATTATCGGGGTTTTACGGGAGACGCCATCAAAATAGGGTTTAATTTGTTCCCGTTCTGAATTTTGCTCCCTTGGTTCCAAAAACGGACAACTCATCAATGGAGTCACCTTTTACAAAATGAGAGTAAACAGTGCCACAAGCAATTTAACGCTAGTCGACTGAAGAGATTTTGGGGATACGTTTAACCCATGTTTAAAGTTTCAATATTCGCGACCCAATATACAATCAAAATTTTTCATCGCCCCCCCTTATCAATAACAATGTATTGAATTCAATGATAGTATACTTCGACGCTAAACTACGATACGACCGTAACCTGTTAAGTACCACCGGCGTATATAAACGTCTCGCTCACACTCAAAGAGCTAATTTCCATGGACGTATATAAACGTCTTTACAAGGTACGATCTTTTTCTCACCCTTCCCAAAATTTTTGAAGGCTTTGGGAAAGCAAAAAAGGACCATGACAATGTTTTGGGGAAAGGGTTTATTTACTTTAGATTATTTGTTCTTTTTTCCTTTTTTCCCCCAAAACATAAATTTTGGGGACTACGTGGGAAAAAGGTTTCGCAGGGAAGCGAATTGCATAACTTTTAATCGACAGTTAAGGATTAATTATAAATCGTGAAAAAATTTTAAAAATGAGTGTTAACTTTTGTTTTTTTTTATATGACACCTTTTTGGGGTCAGTGGTAATTAACTGCTCTTAAATGGTAGTGTTAATTAATTATAAAATACTTTATGGCATTGAAAATTTATAAGTGGGAAATTAAGGGAAAATTTATTTTTTTTTTATTTATTCAGTGATTTTGTTTTTTTTCACAAAAAGAAATTTTTTAAACTTTTTTTTTAAAACCCCTTTCGCTTACCCCCTGGAGGTTGTCGTGCCCCCAAGGACCCCCCCCGTTTGGGGAAAAGGGGTTTTAACCCCAAACATTAAAAAAGGAGATTTTTCCCTGGAGAATTCTTTTTTCCTGAACGGGTGGGCCCCCCGGACAGAGGTATTTTGAAAAAATCACTTGAAGGAGGGTTTTTTTTCCCCTGAACCAAATTCATTTTTGAGATAAAATGCGTATCAACCGGCAAATGAATAGCGCTAGAAATGGAATATCACTTGACATTTGTCTTTTCATACTCTTCGTAACCTTGCCTCTAGTTCGTTCATTAATTCCCATGGGATGTCCAACTCAAGCTGTCCCATATGATCCCAGATATGCTCGGTTAGAGACAAATTCAGGATCGGGCAAGCTAAGGATGTGGTAGTAACAGTGCGGGAGATAGTCTTGTGACACCCTTTGCAGTGTAAGGCCGAGCATTGTCTTAATGAAAAATGATCTAGGAGCCGTTGCATGAGTGGCAACACATAGTTCCAAGATGTCATGGACATACCATCACTTGTCATGGTACCATGGATAAAATACTAGGTTACCTATGTATTATGGGAAAGTAATGATATCTTCATACCACCTACACCAGCTTGCTGTGGAGCTGCACTGTAAAGCAAATGCAGGATTGAGGCATTCCACACATGGAACACGATTGTCACTCACTGCCGAACAAATCTGATTCGGCGCTGGTGGCATCTAATTGGCCCAATTCCGCTGCAGACCAGTTTCAGGCAAGCGGTAACTAATTCAAACTTGAGGCGTAAGGGTGGGCGCCGGCGTGGGCAGCACACGTACGGGCACCGCGATCCCAAATGTCCTTCAGCTAGGCGCCTTTCAGTATGTTCGAGAAGACACAGGGGCCCCTAGTGAAGGTGCTACCTGTGCCTGGATGGCGGCTGATGAAGCAGTTGGCATGACGCGTGCATTTCTTACGATTTGGTGGTCTTCTCGACGACTGGCATATCGAGGGCGTCCTGAGCCTGGTCTTCGTGTAAATGGTCCACTGGTCGCAACACCGCCTCACAACAGAATCAGAGTGGTCTAATTGACGTGCTACTCGCCTAGCTGACCACCCAGCTTCCATCATGCCGATGATTCTCCTCCTCTCAAACTGCGACAGCTGCTCATATATTGTCTTCGAAAACGGCGTAATGGCATGTCTACCTCAGCTCTTTCTTTGTAAGTGATTCAGCATACTTAAACAAGCTTTGGTTACCTGTTTTATACTCCACGGAGAACAACGAAACGTTGTCCTCTGCCAGCTATACGTAATGCGGAACCACGCTGCATTTCTAATCATTTCATTTCCCCAACATAAACCTTCATGCCAAGTTTCGTTACGATCTAGCAATTATTTCTTGGTGAGCTAATTTTTTTGTTTATGAGTATATATATATATATATATATATATTTACATTTTTTAAACTTGAAGTGGTGGGTGACACTAGGTGCTAATATAGGTTTTTAAAATATTAATTCATTCATTAAATTAAAAAGAATAAATAATATCCAAAAATAATAGTACAACGGCATATATAGAAAGGAAAATTCTTCGTTGTGTCCCTGGTAACGCAATGGACAGCCCGTTAAACTTCTAGTCTAAAGACCGGGGTTTCGAATCCCACCTAGCATGGACTGATTTCTGAGAATGTGATTTCTTTTTACTATACTATTTTATTAGAACAATTAAATTTACTGAATGAATAAATAGTAACAAACAAACAAAAAAATAGTCCAACCCCCTATATAGAATAGAAAATGAATAATTGCAAGGAAAATCGCTTTTTATTCTGTCACTTAATATTGGGATTCTGTCATATGTATATGCATATTTACATTAAATGTGACTGTTTAATAAAAAGTAACTAAAATAAAAGTTTTCTTTGTAGACCCAAGTAGGAATTGACTTAATATCTTATAATTATTATAAGCTTTTATTTAACTTGCAATGTGTAAATTGTTCGGGTGGAATCTTGCAACTCAATTTTGAAGTTGATGTTTTCAACCGATTGAGTTGAAATTTGTGAAAGCACACGTTTAGTTTGGATAACAATGTATGTTTTGACCATTTATATTCCAATATCTCAATAAGTTAAAAAAATATTAATTAAAAACCTTTTACCCCTTTTAGCTTTTTATTCTTCCGAGCAGCTTATTGGATTGAGCTTAAAGAAATTCCGATTTTCGATGTGTTTAAAAACCGTCTTATGCTTTCTATCAAACTAAGTAAATACGAGAACTTAAATCTCTCTCGACAAGCTTTTATATCATAAATTGAGTAATGACATTATAAGTTGATAGCAAAAAAAGTTTTAAAAGAAAAAGTTTATTTTATTCTTTTCAGAGTATTTAAATAAAAGCTTATTTTTAAAAAAGTTTTTTTTACTTTTAATTTATTTCTTTTTACATCACTTATTTTCATTTAGACTTAATATATTGGTTTTGAATTTTTGTAAATTCTTTAAGAAAAATCGTACCCTTGTCTTATATATGAATCATCTTATTTTAGGTAATATATGGCAATTGTGAGCATTCTTATTCTTTTTATTCGATAAAATTACTTTTGTTACTTCTGACGGAAACAAAATGTAGAATATTTGTTCACCTACATTAGCGTAAGTAAGAATAGTAAAATAAAATATGTAAGAGATAGAATACAGATTGAAAGAAAACTGATCCGTAGCGTGCTGTTGATTTGACGACATCTTCAAGGGAATTGCTGAGTTTCATCTACTGAGAAATTAATGTAAAAAGACGGGTCAATTTCTAACACGCGTAAATGAATCAATAATTCAGAAAAGAATTTTTCAGAGTAGAGAAATATAATAACAAACGATTAATCACGGACACATTTTTATGGAACAACGTAAAATGAATGGAGCACGAAAAAGGCAAGAAATTCAAATATAGAATTGTGTTTAATTATTCATTCTTGATGATAAATTTGTTGAAACACATTTTTAATTGAGAATATGGGTCCGTAAGAGTAATAGAATTTCTCTTATTGATGCTGTCTCCATCGCATGTTTAAAAATAGAATATAAATTAGATAAATATTGGGATACAAACAGAAAAATGCCGCGAAATTAATGTTCATTTACGACTTCACTATGGAAGAATATATATATCACTATGTAGATGAATATATATGACTCGTATTTATTTTTAGAAATCCATTTTTTTTCTGCGTAAAATATTTTCCATATTTCGACTGCTTTACATAAAGAAAAAAAATTTAAAATTTTATCATAATTTTTACTTAGCATTTAGAAAAACAAAATCCTCCCCATGATCATTTTAATCTTCTTAACTCTTTCTTTTGCAACAATCTTTCAAAATTCCCTTGTATGAAAAAATTAAGCAACAATGTAAATGCAATGCAGATGGACATGAAATTGCAGGAAAGGGTTTATTGCTATTAGTACAATGAACACGTAGAAGGTGACGCGTATGCCAATGGAACAAAATGTTTTAGGAGACGCAAAGCGGGTGCGGTCGTTGCGCGCAGCTCAAGGCTAGAATAAAATGAATAACGGAGCTATAATTCAAGACATTCACTGCATGTACAAGTGGGTTCTTTCGTAAAATATAACTCGAAGAAACCACCTGGATGACTTCAAACGTGGAAAAAAGATCGGAATTATGGAAAAAGAGCGTAGTTTGACTGGTTTGGTTGAAGAATTTAGAATCAATAAAAGTGTCGTTTTGCGCTCTTGGAAAACCTTCCAGACCATAGATACAGCTGTTAGAAACGTTGCTGGTGACCGCCCTAGGAAAACAACTGCAATGGAAGACCGATATATCGCCTTTCAAGCGACATGATCCCGATACCAGCCAGGAATCACCATTGCTTAGTAACTGTGTACCACAACAGGGTGACAAGTGTCGCGTTTTACTGTGACCAGATGCCTTTACAAAGATTGCATAGATTCCATTGGTGACACCGTTTAGAGGGGATGAAGGAGTCTATATATGGAGTCGCGTTTTCTTTTTACGGATGAGAGTCATTTCAGTTCCAAAAGCGATTTTAAATTTATTTGATTTGGAGAGAGGTCGGAGCAAGGTTTCATTTGGGTAACATCACGGAAAGAGACCGTTACATTGGTCCTGGAGGTGTCGTCTGGGGAGGTATTTCACTGAACGGGTGAACCATGCTCCACGTTTTCGACAGAGGTTCTCTAATAAGAGATCGCTATTGTAAGGAGGTGATCCACCCTGATGGACCAAGGTTCATTTTTGTTGATAGTAATGCACGGCCACACCGGACTACTAATGTTCAGCAGCTACTGTTAAGTGAAGAAATCACTTGAAAGGATTAGTTACTGTTCTCCCCTAATCTAAATCCCTTAGAACATGTGCGAGATGCCTTGGGGAGACGTCTTGAGCTACGATTACATCCTCCAGGGAACATCCAATAACTGAAACAAATGATGATTGAGGATTAAGACCCCTTACCTTCAAGCAAGAGCTATTGACAATCTGTTATGGAGTATCGAAGTAGCACCCATTGCAGTCAAGGGAGAGCATATACCATACTAAGGAATATCTGCGTGTTCTTCGCCTTGGACAGGCAATCTTGTGTAATGATACTATGAGTTCCATAAAGTCTTTTTTGATTTGATTTCATACTATATGTACGGCTTCTATTTTTGTTTAAGGTATCCGACACAAGTTCGAATCGTGGATTTTGCAAAAGCGTATAAATGGATATTTATGATATTTAGTGTCACTCTTAGATTGGAAAATGTATATAAAATTGTTTTAAGAATAGTATTACAATAAAAAATTATTTAAGTACAATATTTTAACTTGATTGATTGATTGATTGAATGAATATTAACGTCGCACTGTTCAGCAACTCGAGGGCTTTTGGCGACGGACCACGTAATTCTGAACCATGGTCAAGTGACCTGGACGACACCTGAGCTGGCACCCTCTCCTAACTACCACACCACACCAACGGGAGGACGTTTCAGCTCTCGACAGATTTAACGTGCATCGCTGCCCCACATTTAGTGGGTCTTAGTGGTACTGGGCTGGAACTCGTGACAAGGCAAGCCACGGTCCGACACCTATACCACTGGTCTACCACAGCCACACAATATTTTGACAAAAAATAAGCATTGAATGACCCATTTTCAAAATATTCTCCTTTTGTGAAAAATGATTCTATTGTAATAATTTTTGCCCTGTATGATATTCCAGCATCCTCTGTACAGAGTGGTCAACTAGAATTCTCCTTTTGAAAATATATCACTTGTGGGTTTAGCCATGTTTTACGACACCAGAGGGGAGAAATTTTAAGAAAAAAACGCCGATAATTATTTCAATTAGTTGTAACTCTGAAAATTATGTGAATGTTTCAAAAATCATAGTTGAGCCTTTGTACAGAGGTCTGATGTATATATAGGCAAAGTATTATTATAATAATCGTATTTTTCACAAAAGGAGAACATTTTGAAAAACGGTTATTCTAAGTTAATTTTTTGCCGAAATATTGTAGTTAATTACTTTTTTTTGTCAAAATGTCCTTAAAATAATTTTATACATGTATTCTAATCTAAGTGACACTAAATATCATGAAATTTATCCATTTATGCGCTTTTTTTAAAATCATGGTTCCGAAAGTAGTCGGATAGCTTAACTATGCTTTCGTCATTGTTTAAGTACAATATGCTGTCCCTCAGATGACTTCTCGTGGAGATATGGCAAAAACACCCTGTTGCTTAAGTTTTGTACACCAGTGTATGTAACTTATTTCTATTTTACAAGTATTAATTAAATCTTAAACTTCCCTGTTTAGCACGCAGATTATTTTCTAATAAGGGTAATGTTCTTTTTTTATTATTTTTTATTTTAAATTTAACAGTTGCTAACAGAAAAAGATAGTAACCAATATTCCACCTTTGAGTCGTTAGATATATTTTATATTCGAAGAAAACGCGAAACCTTTTCATTCTTTTACACCCTATTACTTGCATCAGAGCAATAAAAAGTTTTCCATTTATGACGCTTTGTAATTCATGTAACACCTTTATGATGTAATGCTTGATTTTGTTTCTGCTTTACCTTCGCTAAATCCCGGCTACGAATAGCAGCAATGTAAGTTTCAACCTTGATGATATGGTTCCGGTTTTACTTCTTATTCTTCTAAATTAAAATTAATTATTAAAAAGGAAAAAAAATCGAACTCAAGGTTATAATGCATTAATCTATCTATTGTTTGAATAATTTTCGTTCTTTTGGAAGGGAATTTTAGAACAATGCTTTTAAGTAAAGAACAGTTAGGTAAACATAGCTAAACCTGCTGTTACTGTTAATGACGTGATTGATATCCACTTACAAGTAGTGTAAGAAAGGTTTAGGATTACAATGTTATTTTATACTTTAATTTTTTTTAATGGAAAATTAAACATTTATTTACTTTTGATATCTTATTAACTGTTTTTTTTTTTTATGTTAAACACATAATCGCTTATAAAATTACAAAATATTAAAAAACCTCTTTATGTCTCCCTCTAAATGAATTGAGCTCATAATGCTTTCTTTAGTCTTAATAAATATCCTTATCTCTTTATAAAAATTAAACATCATGTCTACTAATCTTTGTTTGAAAAATGATAACGTCCCGGTTGAAGTTGAGCTTAATTATAATGTTTCTTTCATTGGCAAAATTGTGAAGGATAAAAAAGTCCTTATAGAACGAATATTGCGTTAAGGTATCCGACTACGTTCGGAACCGTGATTTTAAAAAAGCGTATCAATGGATACTTTTTGTGATATTTAGTGTCACTTAGATTAGAATACATGTATAAAATTGTTTTTTGAGGGAATATTTCGACAAAAATTATTTAAATACAATATTTTGGCAAAAATTAACTTAGAATAATCCTTTTTCAAAAAATGTTCTATAAAAAAATGCTTCTAAAATAATAATATTTTGCTTATGTAAAGTGAAAATTTCTCCAGTCTGAACTATTTTTTTTTAAAATTCAACATTATTTTCAGAGTTACAACCTATTGAAATCATTATCGGCGTTTGTTTCTTAAAATTTTTCCCCTCTGTTGTCGTAAAGTCATGGATAAACCCAAGTAATTTTAAGTTATACGTTTCAAAAATTTAGTTGGTTTCCTCTGTACCGAGTAAGGTTCAAGCTATATACAGGCAAAAATATTATTATAATCGACGCATTTTCATATAAAAGAGAATGTTTCTTAAAATGGTCATTCTAATTCATTTTTGTCAAAATATTGTACTCCTTAAATACTCCTTTTTGTTGTACAATATTCTTAAAATACCTTATATATATTAAGCTCTTTCTAATCTGGCGGGCAGCACTAAATATCATACATAAGCTATCCATTTATGCGCATTTCGTAAAGTCACGGTTCCGAAAAAATAGTCGATACTTCAACAAATGCAAGGCAAAGTGTTTCGCGTAACCGTGGGTGTGCCCTACTAGGGGAATGATGCAAACCCTTATTGGTGCAGGAGCATATCAAAAAAGTCCAAAAATAAAGATTATTATAAAAATTTTACCTTACCGATAAGAAACAAAACAAAATACATCTATCATTACTTACACCCGATGTAATGCACTTAAATGTATCAGTACTTACAGTGGTACACGTAAGTAGGGAAGGGGCCGAGCTTGTGAACTCCCCATAGCCCCTAATACAATCCTATGTGTTTAGTAATGTAAAATTTAAAATTGTTACATACCAACTATATACTAATGCTATTTCTTTATTCAATAATTTAGAGAGTTTTACTGTTTTGTTCCCAGCAATCAAAATATCAAAAGAAAATGTTGGGTGGTGCATTGGGGTATGATGCGAGAATGGTGGACTTTCAATCCTGGACCATCCTCCTCCCCTCCCCCTTGAAAATTGCTGTGTGATCCACTGGTACTGTGCACAATGCATTTAATATAATTATCAATATTAAGTTAAGAACAGATTTAATAATGACTAGTGACTTTTTCTTCCATGGGCTTGTCACATAGAAACTTTAATACTTGTCTTGATAATTTGTGCGGTTTATAATTGAAGTCGAATAGTAGCTTTAGCTTAATCGTATATTATTACTTTATGAAAAAGAGTGAGATGAACATTATCATTGAAAATTGGGACGCAAGCATTAAAAGTTTGAGAAGCACTAATGTATAACACATATGTAAACCAGCAAATTACCTTTACTCAAAAAAAATTTCCAAACTTAAAATAATTTGGTGTAGTGATAAGTGTAGAAAGAAAAGTTTTTTTCACACACACAAAGAATCAAAACCTACCGAAGTGGAAAAGATGTTGTATGGTGTATAGATGACGGAAAAAATAAAATAAAAATTAATTTTTTTCTGTTAAGTATTGTTCCAAGGTAATTAAAGTATAGGTATTTGAGCTCTTTATGGTAAGAAGAAAGTCATTTTTCAATTCCTACTATTAGCTTACTCTCTATATATATTTACTTATTTATATATTTATCTTGTTCAGATTTTCAATCGTTAATAAAATATTTTCTATTCATCCAATCAAGTTCAAATAATATATTTTTTAAACTCAAAGGTTCATACCGGATGTATCACAGTTTTACCAAATATTAATTAATTATTAAATTTAATTTAATTTATACATAATGCCAACCGTTTTTCACGTAGGCGCGCGTATGTGATGTATTGTGGGGGATGGAATAAAGAAGCAAATAATCTGAAATAAGTATATCCTTCGTAAACATTTTTAAGGTCATTTTATTGCATTCCATAGCCTTCGGAATAATTTTATGGATAGCAGTGCACAGAAATAGATCGTAATTTCGGAAAGACGTACAGGCGCTGTCCGGGAAAGAAATTAACGCTTTGACTGAGCGAAACATTTATACGCCGGTGGCACTTTAAAGGTTAAAATCGTGTCGTAGTTTTAGCATCAATGTATAGTACACTGGTGTGCAAAACTTAAGCAACAATATAAAAATGTAGCAGATAGCCATGAAATTGCAGAAAAACGAGGTCTGGAGATCAGTAGAGGGAACACGTACGTAAGTCAGTAGAAAACGTCATGCGTATGCAAACATCAGGAACAAAACGTCAGAAGCGATGTGAGCGTACGCTAAAACGCGTGGCGCTCGGCGCGCGCTGCTCAACAGTAGAATGAAATGCGAAGGACGGAGACGCACTCCACCATATTTCCCTCTGCAAGTGCCAGTGAGTCAAGTTCGTGAAATATGGCTAGAAGAAATCATCTGATGACTTTCACACGTGGAAGAATGATCGGAAAGCTGGAGTGAGGGGCGTACTGTCACCAGTGTGTAGCTGCAGAGTTCGAATCAACGAAAAGTGTCGTTTCGCGCGCTTTGAAAGCGTTCCAAACCATATGTACAGCTGTTACAAAGCAGTTGGTGGGCTACCTTCGAGGACTTCCATTAAACTTCCGCAGGATGACCGATATATCATCCTGCAGGCGAAAAAAAATTTGAAAGCAGTCAGCAAGCGCCATTGCTCGGGCCGCAGCAACAGGTCGACAAGTGGCGGTTTACTGGGGCCCGACGCCTTCAAAAAGGGGCCTGTCACCCCGTCCTGAACGCTGCCCCGTTGAAAGATCCACCGAAGTCACCGTTTACAGTGGGACAGAGAGCACAAAACTGGACAACTGATCAATGGAGTCGTGTTCTCTTTACGGATGAGAGTCGGTTCAGTACCAAAGCGATTCTCGAGGGTTTTTTGATTTGGAGAGATGGGCCCCGGGTTTTATCCCAGTAACATCAAGGAAAAGACATCGTTACGGTGGTCCTGGGTTTTTGCGGGGGTTGGCATTTGCTGAACGGGGGAACGAGCTTCCCATTTTCGACAGGGGTCTGTAACCGGGGATCGGTTATTGTGGGGGATATTTCTTCCCCATCTGATCTTTCCAGGGGCCATTGGCCCAGACTTCATCTTTATGGGGGACAATGCACTGCCACATCGCACTCTTGCTGTTGAGGAGCTGCTGGAAAAGTGGATATCCTGAATGGATTGGCCAGCGTGCTCCCCGGGTTTTAAAACCCATCGAACATTTTGGGGTGCTTTGGTGGCGTTTTCCAAAACGCTCCATCATCCGGTACAACCCAACCCAAAAAAGATGCTGATTGAGGAATGGCACCCTACCTAAGAAATGGCACCACTGGTTCTGGTATGCGGAGCTGCAAAGTAACCATTTAGAAGGGGGAAGGATATACCCTATTAAAAACATCTGCTTGTTGTTCTTCCTGGGATAGACAATCATGAGTCACGATACGCGCAATAAAGCTTGTTTTGTTTGATTCCCTACCGATGTTTATTTTTTCAGCGCCGATGCCGTCATCCTGTACGTACATAATACCTCCTCATTTCAGAATTTTAGCCTCGATGATTTTTCGTGAAGTTTTAAAAAAACCCACCTGTTGCTTAAGTTTTGCACACCAGTGTATTATTTAATTCCATACATTGTTATTGTATGAGGGGGGCGCAATGAAAATTAAGGATTAAATTTTGGGGTTTGGGAAATTTTTAAGATGCACTGATTCCTCTCTCTCTCTTTTTCTCAAATTTTGGAAGAAAGAGCACTCCTGTCTATTTTGTCTTATTCTTATTTCGATGCTGTCGCTACCATTGCATACAAGTCTATGCTTGTTTTCATTTAGTGGCTCACACAAGACATATTCGGGTTATAATCTTGCTTACAGTCTGCACAAGGAAAAAAATTTGCAATATTTAAATATCTGTGGGAACACGATGTTCATACGCGAAGAAACTGTGGTGCAGCATTTATCTTTTCGTTTTAGATTCAGAAAAAGATATTGAAGTAGTAAATCCAGAATTTGCGAGGTCAAAAACAGTAACTTTAATTTTAAATAATTATTTTAGTGTAGATATAGGATTTTTGTAATTCAGTAGACATATCTTACATTGGAATTACGTTGTTCCCCAATATTCCAAAAGATTCCTTAAGGTTATGAAAATCCTTGGAATTCTGACGTCTTACGCGTCCTTTCTCTAACATAACCTCTGTGTTCTTTGACGGCCACGATTAATGGCAAATATTTTCTAACCCAAATCCAAGAAGTGAAACGAAGGATAGATGCAAATAAGATAACCTTTAAAAGGACAGAAGTTTTAGTAAGCGCGATGGCAATTTAGAGAAAGTTCAGTTCAGAAAGGATAGAAGTGTAAATTGACGGCTTACCTAAGAATCACGAAAATCTCGCCATTCATCCAAGGTACATACCATTGTACGCCAGCTTAGATGAATATCTGAAGCGGATTGGACGTTGCTTAGAAATCAAGGTAGCAAGATTATATTCTGAATGCGAATATATTATTAGGATTGAGAGTAGGTGGATATAATATAATTATATAGATAAGTGATCCAATTGAGTGATCTGGTGTTAATTACGGCTACGTGTTTTGGTTTATTCTCACTTAATATAAGGTTGTTCGATATATAAGTAATTTAAGTTAAATTCTTAATAAAGTCATATTAAGAATTCTAAAATGTCTCATCATTTCGAGAATCCCACACCTCTAACTTTCGCTGAAACCCTACGATATGGTCAACGAAGATCGGCCATGTCACAAAATATATATATAATCATAGAAATAAGCTAAGAAACATCTCCATAAATCGCATGAAAAAACTCCGGGCCATTGTATGCAACACATTTTAATCCATTCACGGAACAAAATGTGTTGCATACCGTTCGAAGGAATCCAAGTACCATGATGGGAGTTCGAATCACTTGCAGCTTGCTCTCAATATGCCTATTATCTCCTAATGATCCATATTCGCTCTAATTATATTGCAAATTAGCAAACACCTTGCGATTCGATGCCTTTCTCTGTGAGTACCTTTCGTGATACAATCTTTCTGCTGTTCGAGCATTTTGTTCTGCTATTCCGTAAATGAGGTGTATGTCTTCCAGATCCCGGTGTTTTTAAAACGTTCCAAAGTCCTCTGCAGGCATTGATAGCTCAAATGACTATGGTAAGGCAAGTCTGCTTAAATGCTTTTGTGAACAGCGCCATCTAACGCTGAGTGAAGATATTTCTTACCATGGATTGCTGTGCAAATCTGAATACTCCCCTACCTGTCCCTAAAGTTTGTTATAATGATCCTGGGACACCCTGTATATATATATATATATATATATATATATATATATATATATATATATATATATATATATATATATATATATATATATATATATATATATATATATATATATATATGTGTGTGTGCCAGAATCAGTCTTAATATTTAAAAAAGGAGCATTATTCGATGAAATCTGTACAAGTTCTGACGCTGAGAGGCAGAGAAAAAGAAAACTCCAAAATGAAATCTAAATGCTTTACCACTTACGCCAGATGTGAGAAGCACCTCTGACTTTATGAGTGCATTTGAAAGTTAATGCTGACATATAGGGATATTAAATATAATAATCTGGGATCAGAAATGTTTAGTGGTTAGGCCATATGTTTTGGAGAAATAATTGGGTGATTAATTTAATTCTTGAAGATATAATGAAAAATAAAAGTTAAGTGTTATACAGGGAATTTAATTATATATATATATAAACGTAAGATTGAAATTCATCATGTAATTAATATAAAAAAGTGTTTCAATACAATCGAAACTATAATACTTAAGCTTAGATGTCAATAATTTAAAAAAACATATATAGTCATGTAACTGAACTCAGTGGTGCAACAGCCCATATGGGCCAAGGTTTACTGTACCTATCTCAGTTAACTTGATCTTAGGTGGTGAGGTGCATGTGCAGATGTTTCGGTCAAGTGGTCAGTCTGACTCGAAACTCCCAGGATTCAGTTCCCAAGCAGGCTTGGTACTCATTTATCCACCCGCTGAAAGGATGAAAGGCTAAGTCGACGTTGCTCAGCCCGGGATTTGAACACCGGACCTGCAACTTGGTAGCGTGATACACTACCATTCAGCTACTGGGTGTATATAGTCATATAACATAATGAAAAACTACCAAAGCAGCAGGACAACCACTGGTATAAATAATCATGAAGCATGTTACTTAACCACATATTAATATACAAGTACTGAGGGAAATACACAATATATATACTTGGTATATATGTGACTCAAGTAAATGACTTATATATATATTATTTGTTATGTTTTAACTTCTATCGTAATACCTGATATACATATATTATATTTATATGATTAAAATAGTCAACATATTTTTTAAAATAAGAAAGGATAGCACATTATTAAACTAACTAAACATTGCTTTTTCTTCAAAAAAGTTTAGTTATAACCCTTAGGTTTTAAGATGCACGGCCCTTTTTCATTGTTTTCTCACTCAGACATCTAGTTTTAAATATTTACTATTTCCATAAATAATAATTGTTCCTTAAGCCCTGAAATACTACATTGTTGAACTGTTGATACAATAAAAAAATGGCGCAAACTGGCGAACACTAAGCGAAACAAGGACTAAACTCTCCAGGGTGTATTTTGCGAGAATAATTGCTTTCATAAATATTATTTTACTAACAGAGGAGAACTGTGCTTTCTTCAGCGAGAGTAAAATCGTTCCTAAGCCTAGTCTGAAAGCGCTAAACAATGATTAATGGCGGAATTAATTGATGCTTTCAAGGGTTGTTTTGAAATGTGTCGTGTTTTATTTTAAATTGTTCTTCTCTCAAGTATACCTGAACAAAAAAAATTTAGTTTTCAAACTCTTGTTTTAAATGTCTTAAAAAAAAAAACTGCCACTTTTTATTAAGTGGTAAGGAATTTATCATCTGAGTAATGTATAGGGATTTTGGTTGCAATAAAAGTGTTTAAATTATTTAATTATTCCTGCTGTTATATATTACTTTCTATGCCCCTTGGGGTTTGTATGATAATAATAGTAAATTTATATTAGTGTTTTTGGTAATTGATGTTTATTGGTTTACTTGATGTCACTCTAGAGAGAGCTTTATTAACAATCAATATCTTAATATACATAATGTCACCAGATGACGAAAACGAGATTTACTTTAGTACCTAATCTTTCTCTCTCTATTCTAATTACAAGGCCACTATGAAGGAGGGGACTTAGACTTACATTAACTGAGGCCCAATTTTTTCAGCTCAGGTTCGTCCCGTCATTACCATGGTTCAAAAACGGGTCCGTACCAAAAGCCCTCGTGTAGCTGAACAGTGCGACGTTAATATTCACTCACCCCGCCACTATTTGTGACCCAATATTCAATCATAATTTTCCCCCTCCATATAACAACAATGTATTGAATTCAATAATACTATACTTTGACGTTAAACCTACAATACGACTACAACGTCTTAAGTGTCACAGGCTTTAAAATTTTTTGGGCTACCCAAAGTGTCATTTAACCAGACGTTACAACCTCTTTTCTAGACGTCTCTGAATAACATTATTCCCAAGGCTTTGGAATGCAATAAAACAGGGGTGGGCAGACTTTTACATTGCACGGTCTACTTTTAATTTTTTCAAGGTATTGCTGTCCACCTTGTGACATAGGTGTGATGAACAAAAAGAGAAAAAAAAAACCTCAACGATATTTGTATTTTAACAATAATAAATACAGAATGTGTGTGTACTTGCCTACATAACTACAGTAGAAAAATTTACTCTTTTAAAACTACGTTTTAAGTAAAACACACAAAATATACAAACATAATAACTATACCCATAAATTTAATAATATCAATCGATGCACACACGCTTTTTAAAACAATGCACAATACATAAAAAATAAATAATTTTCGTTTAAAGTTAGTTCTTGTAGCTATAGTTTCACAGAAGACTTAGACTTCATATTATCCCCCCAATCTTGAATGAATGAATGAATGAATATTAACGTCGCACTTTTTGCTACAGAGGGCTTTTGGCGATGGACCCATAATTTTTTAACCATAGTCAAGGACGGGGCGACACCGAGCTGGCACCCCCCTCCCATACCACACCACACCAACGGGAGGACGTTTCAGCTCTCGACATATTTAGCGTGCATCGTTTTCCCCACACGGGGGTCTTTAGTGGTACTTTGAACCGTGACAAAGCCAGCCACGATCCGATACCCCATACCACTCAGTTACCGCGGCCCTACCCCCAATCTTAAATACCTCGGTATCTAACTATTAACTGCTAATCTTGTGACATCTCTCGCGTTCTTCTTCTAACATAACCCTATGTTCTTTGACCACGATTAATGACAAAACTTTTCCAACCCAAATAAAAATGAAACGAAGCATAGATGAAAAGATAACCTTTAAAAGGATAGAAAGTTTAGTGGAAGGATGGTAAGGGAGAAAGCTCTGTTTAAAAGGTAGAAGTGTAATTTGACGGCCTACAAAGCATCACGGATAAAGCCATTACCAAGGTGCATACTATTGCACCAGCCCCCAGCCTACCTGAAAGTGATTGAACCGTTGGATTCAACCAAGGTAGGGATTTTATTCCCGAACTTAGTATATTATTGGGATGAGATTAGGCAAAATAAAATTTTTATTGATAAGTGATCTAATTGCAGATCGAGTTTTTAAAACTGCGTACTTTTTGGTTTATTCTCACTTAATATAAGTTTGTTGATATCTCTAAGTAATTTAAGTTAAATTTAATAAAAATCATATTAAGTAAAAATAATGTCTCACATTTCGAGAACCCAACCCCTAACTTTACGCGGGAAAAGATGGCCCCGTCGCAATCTTACACTGGGTTCTAAGTGATCGTCTGTGAAATGGGAATGATATGTTGTCTTAATTATATTCTTAATTATATTCAAAATGTAGATTCACAAAAGATAGGAAAGAGCAAAAGAACAATTTTAAAGGGTAATTTTTTTCAAAACTGGGATACTTAACTTCGTCTATTAGATTCCAAAAGTTATTCTTTACAAATTACGTTCCTTTGAAGAAGAAAAAGAAGCTTCGTTTTCTTTGAGATAAAGGAACATGTAACATATTTTGTTATAATGCATTATTATTCCAAATGGGTTCCCATGGATGCTCTTTTGATTCTATTAGTAATTCTTGAAAACGTCTCTCAAATTTAGATTGCAGTTTTATTCACGGTGTCTCTTTTATTCACGGGTGTTCCTATTTTGTTGATAACAACCTGTGTTTCTTTTAGTAGGCGCGTCTTATGTTTTATGTGCTTTAATGCTCACACCGGCAATAAAAGGACATTGACAGTGTTTGAGAAGGATTTACTTATTTATTTCTACCCCCCTCAATACATCACATACGCTTGCTTACGTGGAAAACAGCGCCACTGGGGGACGAATTGCGTAATTTTTGATGGACAAATCACCCTTTTTTTTTTAAAAAATACAGTTTTTATAAAATTTTAGCAAAATTTTCAGTGTTGAAAAACAGAAAATTGAAATACATTGGACATAATGTAATTTTAACTTCATTGATATACGTAGTATGGTCCAAAGGTTTGGGGACCAGGTGTAGAAAATCTTACCTTGAATAGTTCACAGCACCGAACCACATTTACCTTCAAAGTAGTCCCATTAGGCGACGAAACACTTCTGCCAGCGTTTGTATAACTTCTGGAGGCACAGCTGAAATCCATTTCTTGCAAACTCTCGTAGAGCCTCCTGTGAAGCTACTTTCACTTCATCTGATGACACAAAACGACGTCCCTGTGAATGTTTTTTTCATTGATGGGAACAGGCAAATATCACACCGGACTAAGTCTGGTGAATAGAAGGGACGTGGAAGCATGTTAATGCGAGTTTTGGGTGAGGAATTCATTCACCAATTAAGATCGATGTGCCGCTGCTTTGTCATGCAGAAGATACCAGTCGTCACTCTGCCAGAACTGGGGACGTTTAACGACGAATGAATTCCCTCAAATGACGTCTTCTAGAAGTATGTAGCCTCAGCGATTTGTCTGTTTGGCAACAATCTTTTCAAACAAATTCAGACACCAAAGCAACATTTTCCAAGTTCCGTGAAGTCGAAGGTCGTCCAGAGCATTCATTGTGTTCGATGCATTATCAGCCCTCTTTCTAACGCCGATTCCTTTGTAAACCTTGGATCTCACCGTGGTAGATACTACTCAGGAAGCTCGCCTTCTTTAGGTGGGTAAGGGCGTCACTCCCGGGTACCCTCTGGGGATCTTTTTCCTTTTTTCCCAAAAGGGGTTTACTATCTTTGGGGAAACACGGGTGTCACAACCCCGGGGGCCCCGTGATCCTTCCTATTTTTGCCCCCCATCTTGTCATTTTTTTTCTTCTTTTCCCCTCAGACCACAGACTTATGAATGTTTGGCGTAGTAGAAAACTGGTCTTGCCCCAAAAAAACCAAACTCAATTCAACTCAACCCGTGGTGATTCCCCACACACCTTATTTGCATTTCAAAGACTCCATTGGTGTTTTCTTAAGCTTGACGAAAATGCAACCTGTTCCAAAAAAATCATAATTCCCAATTGCGGAACAAAGCCCAACTACGGAAGATAACAGCTGCGCATGCGGATCGGCCACATGAGATGGACTAAACCAACCTGGCCATGTTAGGAGAATCCATTTCAAGTGGTTTAACTTTAGGTAATTCCTTTCGATGTCAACAATGGCCACAGTCACTGAATTTTTGGATCGTACTACGTAATTCTTAACTCTATCTGAATTGTCGCAAACCGTAGGATGAAAAATGTTTTAAGAAATAAATATTTTATAAGCGTTCAAAAATTTGTGACGTTAATTTTTTTCGTCAAATTTACTTTTGTTCTAAGCTAGAAATTGCTGCAAAATGTGATTAACTGTAAATACCATAAAAACTGCGGTTTGTTACACTTTAAGGGGTTATTTCATAAGTGTTTAAAATTTCAATGAGTTTTATTGGGTTGTTTTGGATATAACCCAATATTAGTGCATAAATTATCATGACAATGTTATTTTAAAAAAACACATTTAAAATTATTTTTATACGTTAAAGTATATATTAGAAAAACATCTTAAGGGTACCAACTTAAGTAACCAACTCTTTGTTTATAGGACATATATCTTTAAAAATTTCCAATAGAGCTTAGATTTTTTTGTGATCTTAATGAAGATATTTTAATCATTCTGTAGAAATACAAAAATAATTTTTTAGTTAAAAATATATTTTTTTCCTGTATATTTTAAGTTGGACATAATTTTTGATTTCCTATAATACATGTTTATGTTTAGGTACATATTTTTTTTTAAAAAAATTATTTCTTAAAGATGTAAAATATTCTTTGCGCATTTATAAAACAATACACAAAATATAGGGAACCAATTTTTTTAGTAAAATGTTAAGATAATTTTTTTAAAAAATTTAAAAATTTGCAATTTTAAAATTTTTTTTTCCCTCTCCATAAAACTATTTTTTTAAGATAATATGTACTACTTCGACGAAAAAAATAGGTTCACTATAT
The DNA here is from genome assembly GCA_019973955.1 of Trichonephila inaurata madagascariensis. NCBI lineage: Eukaryota > Metazoa > Arthropoda > Arachnida > Araneae > Nephilidae > Trichonephila > Trichonephila inaurata. Next base: position 40,819 of record BMAV01015471.1, read on the forward strand.
GCATAGGTATCTTGTATAAACGTATAAAATATATGGAACCATATAATACAATTTTTTTTAAAAAAAGTGTACCTAAAAGCAAAAAATTAAGCTTTGGAGAAAAAGAGAAAAATTAAACATTTGTTTACCCTTTTTTTCATATTTTAAGATCATTTTATCAACGAACATATACATGTTATACATTTTTTAAAAATTCATCAGAATATGCACAATGTTTTAATACTAAAATTGAAAAATTGATTTTTTGAAAGTGTATGATGTCCTGTGGTTTCCATAAGATTCTCCAGTTTTATGTGTTATTCCTTCTTCTTCCTCAGTACTTATATTTCTTTAAATTCTAATAGTCCTGAAACCCAACACCTAAAAAATACCTTTTCAACCTATTCGGATACCTTAATTTAATACACTTATTCATGAATTTCAACGGATTATAATTATTTTAATGATAGACATACAGCATTTTTACGACTTTGATAAAAAGCAAGTAATATTAAAAAGAAATTAAGTCAGTTCCTACTTAAATCAACAAAGAAAAATTTTATTTTGGCTACTTTTTATTAAATAGTTACAATTAATATAAATATGTATATACATAGGAGAGAATCACAACATTAAGTGTCAATTAGTTTTTTTTAAATTATTAAAGTATCGTTTTAAATTACCCCCAAACCATCGGTATATAAAATTTCAGTTAAACTGAATGTTTAAAACGTGAAAAAAAAAACCTTTTCAAAATTTTGACACCAGTCCCCAAAAATGGTCGTAAGTCCCCAAAAAACGATGACAACGTGGTTTTTGGTTTTTATTTGTAATTTTTAAAAAATTTATTTTTTAATCAAATAATTTTAATTAATTATAATTAAATTATTGTACTGTCACCCAAAAAAATAATTACGTATAAAAATTTCAGCCCAAGGGGTTTTAAAAATTTATTTTTTTAAACCCGATTAAAAAAATTCTACCAAGATAAAAAAATAAACAAAAAAATATATAGCGAGGTGGGGCCAATAGTAGGAATTGAAGTTAAAAAAAACCAATGTAGAAGCCTATAAATATGATTGGGCCCCCAAAAAATTGAAAAAAAATAATAAAAAAATATTAAATTTAGTCTTCGAAAAAATTAAATATTTTACTTATGAGGAATAGCTGTTGCCCTTTGGGTCAACTTGAGGCAACACCCGGAGGGAATACGAAACTTCTTTTCTGATTAAGTTATCAGGGTTCTGGCAACAAAGTAGAAAACTTACACGATAAGTAGAAGAGATTGGTTGCTCTGGAATCCTTATTTTATTTATGGATGAGAGAATTGTTTCAGGTATATCTGCGTGCCTGAAGAATTGTGGTTTTTAATATCTTTTGGGACTTTTTAAAAATTAAAAAGGGTTAAAACCTGTTTTACAAAAAGGGGGCTTTAAATTAAAAAGTCTTTTTTTGGGCCAAAAAAAAAAGGGTTTATATTTGGGTTGGCCCAAAAACAAATATTGATAGAAACTTAAGTTTGTTCCGAATAATATATTGTAATAATCAAAGATAAAAGAACAAAAAATTTTTTTTTTACCCCCCAAAATCTGACATCTCTTTTTGCTACTTCTTTCCCCTTTTTTTGGAAAAATTTTTTGATATTATAAAAGGGGAAAAATCGTTTAAGGTTTTCCGACAAATTTCAAACCCCTTGATTTTGCAAAACGTAAAAATTTGGATAATATTTATGAAATTTGGTGTCACTTAGATTAGAAAATTAATAAAAGGTTTTTTAAAATATTATTACAATAAAAATTATTTGGAAAAATATTTTAACAAAAATGAACATAGAATGCCCCTTTTTTTCAAAAAATTCCCCCTTTTTAAAAAAATTTATTATAATAATATTTTCCTGTATAAGCCCCAAACCTCTGACAGAGGCTAAAATTAAAATTTTTGAAATATATTAACTTAGAAGTGGTTTATCCATTTTTTATACAACAGGGGGGAGAATTTTTAAGAAAAAAACGCCGATAATGATTTAAATTGATGGTAATAAATAATGTAAATTTTTTCAAAAACCCCCCCCAAAATTGAGTTTCCCCTTCGGGAGAAGTCTTTAATTTATCTAAGCACACACACACCACACAAAAAATATTATTTTTAATAGAAGCTTTTTTTATAAAGGAAACTTTTTTTTAAAAAAAAGGCTATTCTAAGTTAATTTTTTGCCAAAATATTGTATTTAAAAAATTTTTTTTGGTCTAATGTCCTTAAAACAATTTTTATACATGTATTCTAATCTGGAAAACTAAATATTGAAAATTACCCATTTATGCCATTCTTAAAATCACGGTTCCGAACGTAGTCGGATACTTTAAATAATAATCTGAATTCAGATAATTTGCCGCGGTAGCTTAGTGATAATGATAATTAAGGTACGGCCGGCGTTGCGAGGCTTAGAGCCCTTGTGCCACTGACGACCCACCACGTAAAAAGGGAAATTTATCCCAACTCCAAAATTTAGCTCAAAATGCTCCCGTTTCGTGGGTGGGGGTAAAGGGAGTGTGGAGAGGGAGATCCAGCTCAGGTGTCGTCCTCTTTACTTGATCAAGGTCCATCGCCAATAGATCTCGTACTGATTTATAATGTTAACTCCATGCGTACCAGACAGCTTTCTAGGATCCTAGAAATTTTAGGTTTCTGGGGATACTGACTTGACGTTACGACACACATTTCATTTTTCCTTTTGATGCTGATTAAGTTGCAGTTTCATTAGTGTTTATTTCTTTTTCTAAAATTTGTTTAAATATTTTTTTTTCAATTCCTACAATTAGATCACAATCTCTACATATGTATTTATTTATCTTGGTGGAATTTTCAATCGTTCATAAAATACATTTTTTTTGCGCCCCACTTGAGTTTAAATTTTATATACATGATTTTTTTGGATCAAAAAATTTTGGAAAATTTAATTTTTAATTAATAAAAAAATTGTTTAAAAAATAATTATTTAAAAATTACAAATAAAAACACACAAGACATTGGGATCATTTTTGGCGACTTACGACCATTTTGGGATTTGTGTCAAAACTTGAAAAGGTTTTTTTTTTCACAATTTAAGGCCGTTTTTTTGGAAAAAAAACGACAGCTCTAAACCAAAGACAGAAAAAAGACCCCAATTTTTTATGGAAATTTTTCAATATTATAACCCCGGGATTTCAGTTTAAAATATTTTTCAAAATTTTAAAATTTTTCCGGGGAATACTTTCTTTTTGTTTTAATATGTGAATGAAATCCCCTTTAAATTTCTATTGGGTAAAAAAGCGAAAACATTTTATACCAGAAAAATGAGTCAACCCCCAAAATTAAAAAGGGAAGTATGATAAAAATGCTGCCTCTAAAAGGGTAGTGAAACCAGAATATCATATTAATTTTTCATTTCTTTTTTTATCTGAAAAAACCCCAAAATTTGGGTTCCCATTCTTTAACATTAACGAAAACAACCTTAAAGCATTCAGGTTGGACTGAAATTTTATATACACGATTGTTTTTATAAATACGATACTTTTTAAAGATAATGAATAAAAAATTACCACTTAATGTTGTGATTCTGTCCAAAGTATATACTTTATTTAAAAAATTAATTTGTAACTATTGAATAAAAAGTAGCTAAAATTAAATTTTTCGTTTTTTTATCTAAGTAGGAATTTACTTAAAAAATTTTTTTATATTATTTGTTTTGTTTAATTTTTTTTTTTTCCTTCTAATATGGCATTGCCGTTGGATTTCAATGAAAGTAATATACGGAATGAGAATATTTGCCGGAGAAACCGATGAATACGACAGTGAATGTGATGCGGATTTATCGATCAAAGTTGAAGATGAAGACATGGAACAATAATGACAATACACTTATTTCGTCTAATTTGAGTGGACTACTGACGGGTAAGATAAGAAATCAAACTTTCGCAACGCTAAGCCTATTTCATCCGTGCACCCGATGGCGCTACAGTGCGCTCGCTGATGACGTAACACCACTTATGTGACACATGTAGAAAAACGTTTTGTTCCAAAAAATATTTCGAACAACTTCACAAAGATTTATTTCCCCTTATTATTTTCATTATTTTTCATACATACAAACATAGATAATTTAATAATAAAAATGCAATGGTCAAATATGCCTAGCACTAACAATAAGGAACGTAATAAAGTTGCTGGAATCAAGCGTAATGCTGTGGGGGTTGCTGGAATACAATATTCCTCACTTCTGAGTATCTATAAAAACAGATGCAACGTAATAAAATAGAAACAGTTATGGGATATTTTTGTTCCAAAACACTACACTAAAATCTAAAATAATGAACAAAATAATCGTATTTTGTAAAGTAGTAATTTAATAGTCTTACGTGTCTCAGAATTATTCAAGGCGGTGTTGACCACCCCCTGATTTGGAATGTGTATCTTGCAATGCTTCTTGGAACGTGGCTCCAGAAATCTTGTATAGACTTGATACCAATTAATGGTGCGGGCATTGAATTCGTACATTGTAAAACAAATGTAATGTTTTCTGTATAGAGAAAAAAAATATTGCACTTGAGAATATCATTTATCTAATTCCTAATATTAGTTCATCTCTCCATATATATATATAATTCAATCGTTGATAAAATGACTTTTATTCATCCAGTGAATTTCAAATATATATTTTTTAAAACTTATCATGGATGAACACTTAATGTTAACACAGTTTCTTCAAATATTAATTCATTAATAAAATTTTATTGTTAAATAATAAATTTATTCGACGTTATTTCTGACGAAGCTAGATTTATCTGCAACAGATGACGCCATTAAGTATTTCTAACGAAGTAGGAATTGACTTAATTTTTTTTTATATTACTTGTTTTTAATTAACACTTAAAAATGTAGTCATACTGTTTTTATCCACGGTATATCTTATAAAATTTTCTCCCTATAATTTATTGGCATTGCTTTTAATATGTTGAATAATTAATACATTATTTTGAAATATAAACCATTTTATTTAGCTGCAGATGTAACAAAAATCAATCATTGAAAATGTTTGTCTGGGTTGTAAAAAGGATTTTATAATGAAAATTCCAAAACTAATTTTTATAACCGGTAGAAAATTGCAAGATAAATTCTATTTAATCTTTAAAAAACAGGAAATCGTTTTTGAAAAATGTTAATCTGTGTTGCAAGGCCACATTCGAAAGAGAAAAAAAAAGAAATTCGACTCAAATAAAACTTTAAATTCCTGTTATGAAAACAACAAAACGTGACGGATAATCTCCTCATGAGCATTTCTTCATTTTAAAAATGAAGAGAGAATAACATTTTTCTCTTATTTAATGGAATGTAAATATATATTTCATAATAAAGAAATCGTATATGTTTACGGCATAATGATTAGGTTGTCTATTGTACAATTTGTTTATCTTTTTATGCTTTTGAATGAATCATTTGTTTTAACATTCCTTACATTTAAATTTCTACTGTTATCTAAAGTATGCCAAAGAGAAAAAAAATTAAAAAGAAAGTACTAATAAAAATTTTAAAAATTTAATAATTCTGCTCTAAAGTTGTTCTGTGACTCTGGTAGCCTAGTGGTCAAGATCACGGGCTTGTAGCTAGCGGGTCATAAGTTTGAGCCTAGTAGCGCTGAAGACCCGCCATGCAGAGGAAGCCGATGCAAGTTAAATATGTCGAGGCTTAAATATCCTCCCGTTGGTGAGGTGTGGAAGTTAAAAGAAGAGGGATTCCAGCTCAAGCCTTGTCCTCGTCTCTTGGCCATGACTCAAAATTACGAGGTCCGTTGCCAGTTGCCCTTGTGCTGCTTTATAATGCAACGTTAATATAACACTCACTCCATAGTCGTTCTATATCAGGGGTATCCAACGCAAATGACCTTGCGGGCCACTTCGGAAAAACATAATCTCACGGACCGCACATAAAAATGTGTACCTTTATATCAGATTTGGGAACAAAAAACATTTATTGGAGTCGAAATTTAAAACAGAATGAATTATTAGTATTGTTTTCATTATTTTTCATGTATACAGATGTAGGTAATATAATAATATTTATGTAATATAATAATGCAATGATCAAGTAATGTTTAAAATATTAGTTAATGTTTAAAATATTAGTTAAAAATAGTTGCCACACATTTTCTTAAAAAGTACGGTGTTCCTTTTGAATTGATATTTCGTTACTCATAGTTGAAATTTGATTGTGCTGTCATTCTCAAAAGATTAAGTATGCATTGCCCTTTATCTTAACCGTCCTGAATATTTTGTTAAACTTTAAGAAACATCTCTGACTGCCTCTTGCTTTTTGGGCACCACTCGAAACCTCCAAAGTCTCACACAAGAATTATGCACCATCCATAGTAAAGGATATGCATAATGCGATTTGAAATTTTTTAAAAAAAAATAATTTTCTATAGTAAAATCAAATGTAACTGTTTGATAAAATAAAAACTATTTTAACTAAAGGGCATTTCTATTATCAAAAAAGGGTTTATTTTAAAAAAGAACAGGTAAAAAGAAAACATTTAGATTTATATATATATATATAAATTTCCCCCATATTTCAAAATGAGAAAAAAAAAAAAAAATTTTTTAAAAAAATTTTTTTAAAGAGTCGGGCCGCAATTTTCGTACTGGCGGACCGAGTTGTTTTTTTCTATATGACTTTGAATGACAAAACTTTAAAAAAATGTGCACAAAATTCAGTGAAAAGCAAAACCCTAGAAAAGGGATTTAAACATCACATGCAAATTTCTGCAACAACTTTTTTCGGTTTATTCTATACACCTTCCCGAAAAAATGTATCTGCCCTAATAAATAGCAGAAGGGGGCCCAAAGTTAAACTGAAAAAAAAAAAAAAGCATTTATTATTTATTTATTATTTATTATATAACGAAGTCGCTAAATCAGGAGAAAAATCGTTATATAGAGTTTCATCTTTCAATTTTCGTTATTAACCACATAAAACAAATTTTAAAAATTCCTTAATACTACAGAATAAAAAAATAATTATTCATACCTTTTTTTGTAAATTAATATATATTTATTTTATATACCTAAACTATCAAAAGAAAAAAAAACGAAAGAAAAACTACAAGGAAAGTTTTTTGCCGCCTTTATCCCCTTCCCGAAGAATTTAAAATTTTTTTCTTTGAAGCTCAAACTCTTACGTTTTGACACTTTCGGGCTACAAGAAACGATATTACCGGAACGACGGATCAACACTACAAATGAACAGAGACTAATTGAAAGACTCGGGGACACGAGACAACTCTTCTAAGGTTAAAAGGGGATATCGAAGATGTTTCCAGTGAACTGGACAATGAGGGTTAAGGGTTGTACTTCTTGGATGACATGTCCAGAATTTTATTCCTCTCGGTCAGTTAGGCATCTTATAAAATCAGTTCAAGATTTGTAACCACCACAAAATATGTTAAAAGAGAAAATAATTTTGAATGTCTTGATATACTTTAAAAATAGGGAGAACAAAAATAATTTAATCACAAGAAACTTCAGTTCATTATATTGAAAGTGCTCTTCGGTATAGGCAGGTTACTTTATGAAGAAACTCGTGAAATGTTCTTGGTACCGGGAAAACGTTCGCTATATAGAAAAATTCGCAATAGAGAGGTTCGTAATTTGGGGGTTCGACTGTATGTATATAACTTCTATTTTTCATTTCGAGTGTTCAGATAATTCTTAGTTTTTTCAATAATTTCTTACTGTATTTAAATTTGTAAGTAGGATCTATCGGCTGCGAAGTCCTCCCGTCCTATACACGTGAGCTCGATATTTTCAATACCACGTTCTTCATTACTTCCAGCATAATTTGAAGAGACAAGAACGTATTATCCAATAGTACGAGAGAAATATTACCGAAAGCTACGTTTACTGCACCTACAGGATTTTTCATAATTCCCTCGAAGTTTCGGAGTGCTGTAGTGAATGTGATACAAGCAATAAAAACAATCATTTCAATTCCTACTTCGTTAGAAAAACTTACTGGCGCTTTCTGTTGCAGATAAATCGAACTTCTTCAGAAATAACGCAGAGTAAATTTAAATTAAAAATAAAATTTAATTAATGAATTAGAATTAAAAATATATATATAACATCAAGGGTCATCCACTACAAGTTAAAAAAATGTATTTGAACTTCAGTGGATGAATAAAAATATTTTATTAACGATTGAAAATTTAAAGATATATATATATATATATATATATATATATATATATATATATATATATATAAATTTTATTTCGTTATTTTATGTTATGTTCATTATCTATTATTTCTTGTTTTTGATATATAGGGAGAGAGTGAACTATAAAAAATAGCATGAATTGAAAAAACTAAGACGGATACAGCAAAGAAGAACATTTGAAAGAATATAAGAACCAATTTATTTATACTTTTTACTGGTGTTTTATATCTGAACACGGTCACACGGTATACATCAGTGCTTCTCAAACTTTCAATATTTGCTACTCAATATTCAATCATAAGTTTCAATGCGCGCCTCCCCTCTCTATATAATATCATTCAATACTAATATCATTTGACACTAAAGCTACACTACGAATTTAACCTCTTAAATCAGTGCTTCTCAAACTTTCAATACTGGCGCCCCCTTTTCAATCACAATTTTTATCGCGCCCCCCTTATACATTAATAAATTACTGAATGCAATAATAATGCACTTTGACGCTAAAGCTACAATACACGATCTTAATTATAAACCGTACAAATTACATAAGTATTAAATTTTGTATATGTTACTTTTAAGCAAAAAAAAATTAAGTAATAGGATAATTATTATGTTATTTTTCCTTTCTCTATATAATTTTTAAATTGGAACATATGGCAAAATGCGGTGGCTACTTAGAAGACAAAATATAGATATCAGCTAAATATAGAAAAGAGTTCAGAGGGTCAATTTCTAAAAACTTTGAAAAACTTTTCTCTGCAAGACAAGCCCATGGAAGTCGCAAATACTTATTAAACTTGTTCTTAATTCAGTATTAATAAGATAAGTATTAAATTTTTTATATATGTTACTCTTAAGTAATATATATTTTAAGTAAATTATATATATATATATACTTTAAGTAATAGGTTAATTATGTTATTTTTCTTTCTCTAATTTTTAAATTGAAACAGATTGAGATATAATATTTAATTAAAGATTTATTTTCTTCAAGATCCATTTCTAAAAGAGCAAATGTCATTAAAAAATAGCCTCATCTATGTGTTGCTCTTTATCATATCCATTACATCTGGCATTCTCGCGAACGTTCATGTGAGGTCTAGGCAACCTAACAGACGTCTGCACAAAACGAAAAATGCTGTATTTCTAAATTCTAGTCAGTTTTGGGGAATCGATTAGCCACTGAATCTCTTTGAATGTACATTTCATAATTCCCGCGTTAATTGTAATTCATATTAAGTATTTACCCGGGAGTGGTTAAAACAAAATCCCGATATATTTTTAAATCACACGAGATTCGAGATAAAAAGACAAAAGTAAAAGAAGGGGAAATTGAAAATAAGTTAGAATGGGTTAGTCCATTTCAGAATACTTGAAGGGCTCTCAATGCCGAAAAAGAGATCTTCATAGATTTCACATCCAATGACGAAATTTAAAGGGGAATTTTGTAATAAATCACCTTTGAATTTGGATAGGTTGGGTTCTGAATTTTTTTGCCCGAAAACAAAAGCATTTCGTATACTATTACCATTTTTTTAAAATCATACCTTTGTGAATCCGCCGGTGGCTACTTTGAAGACAAAATGTGAAACCAAAACTAAATATCAAAAAAAAAAACTTGAGTGTAATTTTAATTTTTTTCCCTTTCCTTTTAAAAACTTTGCTCGGAAGAAAAAAGCCCCTGGGAAATCACTGATAAATTATAAACTTGTTCTTATATGGGTGAAGTACTACCTTTAAAACAGTTTATTTTTAAAAAAAAAAGATTATATTATTCTTGATATAATAGCTTAATTTTGGGAGAGTAAAACCAAGTATGACAAGTATACAAAAAAGTAAAAGATTTATTGAAATGAATACTCATTAAAAAAACGGTTTTGAATGAACGATTTTAAGCCTCGCAAATTAGATTTAGAATAAATGTTAAGTAATAAAAAAAATATAAAATTTGAATAACAATTTGTTATTTTTTAATATTTAAAGCAAAAGCCGGGATCGGTGTGCACCGATACTAAAATTAATGATCGGGGAGTAAGCACCCAATTATTTTTATAATTATTTTCAATATACAAGATAAAATCACAATTTCAGTGAAAAATTTAACTAAGAAAATATATTACCTATTTCAAGGATTTTTTTTTTGTCTTTCATAATTTGACAAAAATATCCCAAAAAAACCTTTGTTCCCAAAATTTCGGACCTTAATAAAGGACACAAATCAGACACTTTTCTAAAATTACATAATTATTTTAAAAAAAAACTGTCACATTTTTTTCACGTTATTGTAATTTTAATGTCCCTTTTTTGATCGACAAATATCCGTTTGGGCTTTTTCTTTTCTTGTGTCTTTTTTAATGGTGAAGTGCATTTTGCGGTACCCCGGCATATTTTCCTTTTTATAAAGTTCTTAATGTAGCTATTAAAAATTTTTCCTTTGTTTCATGTTTATTGCTTTTCTCAAACTTACTTTTTCCTGACATGATTAATATATTATTTCAGCAAATGTTTCCCTTGTTTCATCACTTCAATTTCCTTTTTAGAGATCACAGATGCCCTTCTTTTTTTTCTGCTCATTTACATTTATAAACCATAATGTCGTAAACATCACAATTAAAAAAACACTGTTATTCTAGGAAAAATGCAGCATGTTCAAGAAAATATTTTAAAAAAATAGTTTGTGAGGGGAACTCCCCAACAATACCTTAAGATTCAAAAAACTTTCCACCCCCAAAAAGGGAAATATGTTATAATTTTCTTTTAGCCCCATTAAGACTGTCATTTTAGAGGATTTTTGTCAAGGTCATTGGAAACAAAAAAAAAATTTTTCCCCAAATTATGTTTTTTGTATTATATGTTTCGATACTCAAAAAAAAATTAGACCAATTAAATCCTTCAAAGTGCTCAATATGTTATCCATGTATCATAAAATTTTTCCTTTTTAAAAAAGCAAAAAATTTTTTAATTTACAATTTCCTAAAAAAAGGGATCAGGTAAACCCTCCAAAAGGAAAAACCAGAAAAAGTAATATTTTAGTTTAAAAAAGAAACGTAAAAAAAAATCTTTCATCGTAGGATTACAGTAAAACAAAAAAAAATTTTTTTTATTTAGATGGATAAAAAGATAGCAAAGGGGGTTTCAAAGTAGAATCTTTTATTTTTTAAAAACCCACCAGATGATATATATAAATCATATCAATGAAATCATTTTTTATTATATCAGAAAGTATTTTGTTTAGTTTTTCATTCAGAAATTAATTTTTTTTTAAACCTTTTTTTTTCGATATGCTCCGCCCCTCCTTGAAGGGGTTTTCGGCCCCCGGGGCGCCCCGGGCACGTCTTAAGTTCAACCGGCGTATATAAACCTTTTGCTCAGCTAGCAATTAATTTGGGAACGTATATATCGTCTTTTGAAATACGATCTATTTGTTTCTACCAAAAAAAAGTGGAATTGAATAAAATGACCGTGGTATTGTTTTTCAAAAAGGGTTTACTTTTTCAGAGAATTTGCTTATATATTCCTTTCTGTCCCCCCCCTATACACCATATACACGCGCTTACGGGAAAAGGGGGGATTAGGCAATCGGTAACTTTTAATTGACAGTTAAAGATTAATTTTCGAGACCCCTGAAATTCTGTAAAAATTTTATATATATACCCATGGGGTCACTGGTAATAGTTAAACTTCCTCTTAATTTAGAATAGTTAGTTTTTCAAAACACATTTGCATTGATACATTTATAAATGTATTATAACGTTAAATTTTACTTTTATTTTATTTCTCAGAATGTTTTTTCGTTTTTTTATTTTCAGAAAAGAAAATTTTTTTTTTTAAATAATCTTTTTTTTTTCATTTTTAATATTTTTGGCCCCCCTGCGGGGTCATCCCCCCCAAGGGGGGCGCGCCCCCGTTTGAGAAACGGGGGTATACATAAATGCAATGTTGTTCCCAAACAATCTACTGAAATTGTTTATAAACGTTATAAAACCAGCTCGTGTTATCCGCGTTCTGCCACATCATGGGGGAAAGGGAAGGAAATTAGTCGGAAAAGGGGTTTTTCACACAAGATAACCTGCTTTAATGATAAAGGGTGGGAACTGGATTATTGCATTCATGAATAACGTGTAACCAAATGTCCCCACATGGGACATTTATTAAATATGTAAATAAAACTTGATTTTTTTCTGTATTCTTTTATATCATACCTCTAGTTGAAAACCTTTGTAATTCAAAAAGTACGCAATTTGGGGATATTTTTCAAAATCTTTAAGCGGAATACCAACACTAAAACCGAAATACCTCCAATGGGAAAAAAATGGGGAAAAGTTGTTTAGTTGGTGTACAAAAAAATTTCCAACCAAGATAAAAAGATAACCCAAAATTGTAATTTTTTCAGGTTTTTAACAGACAATCTAGAAATGAGTTAGTTAAATCGGCTTTATAAAATGTTAGCTTCATGCGTGTAATATTAGATATCTCTCATAGGTTTTCTAAAATCAGCTGTTCTTAATTTCCCAAAAATGAGATATTTTCACTTATCTTGGGTTTTTATCTAGAGGTGCGATATGTTCTTTTTTTTTGTATTTAAAATTATTATTTATTAAACCTTGCGTTCACTCTGACCTGGTTCAAAATTACAAGGTCCGTCGCCAAAAGCTCTCGAGTAGCTGAACAGTGTGACGTTAATATCCACTCCCTCCCGAAACCTTGGAAGGTATTATGAATAACACTATATTTTGAAGACAAAAATTATGTTTAAAATTTATTGAGGTTTTGAATTAAGGTATCCGACTACGTTCGCGGAACCGTGATTTTGCAAAAGCGTATAAATGGATAATATTTATGATATTTAGTATAACTTAGATTAGACAATGTATGTAAAATTGTTTTTAGAATAGTATTACAATAAAAAATTATTTAAGTACAATATTTTGACAAAAAAATGAACATAGAATGACCCATTTTTAAAATATTCTCCTTGTGTTAAAAATGCTTCTATTATATATAATAATATTTTGCCTGTAAATAACTCAGACTTCTGCACAGAGGCTCAACTAGAATTTTTAAAATATTTAAATTAGAATTGGCTTATCCATGTTTTACGACAACACAGAGGGGAGCAATTTTAAGAAAACAACTCCTATAATTATTTCAAATGGTTGTAACTCTGAAAATAATGTGAATTTTTCAAAAATCTATAGTTGTGGCTCTGTACAGAGGTCTGAGCTATAGACAGGCAAAATAGTATTATCATAGAAGCATTTTTCACAAATGGAGAACATTTTGAATAAAGGTTATTCTAAGTTGATTTTTTGCCGAAATAGTGTATTTAAATAATTTTTTTGTCAAAAGGTCCTTAAACAATCTTATACATTCATTCTAATCTACGTAACACTAAATATCATGAAAATTATCCATTTATGCGCTTTTTTAAAATCATGGTTCCGAACGTAGTCGGATACCTTAAGGTGAAAGAGTTGAACACTTATCTTAGAGAGGAAAAAAAAGAAGTCATGAAAAGGACAATAAAATGTCTATCTTGTGCGCACTCGCCAACCTCATTTATACACGATCTCAATTAGCGAACAATTAGATTGCCAACTCTATACAGTAATTTGGATTTTGGTGAACTTACTGAACACACACACACATCTCACAAGGAGAGTGTAAAGACTTGGGGTCACGGATTTAGTTCAAATTTTTGGAAGGAGATTTAGTTTCCCTGTTGAGTGAAGATATATGCATATAGAAACCCTACTCAATAAACTTTTAGATATTTCCAATTGAAGATGCAATTCACTCGGAATACAAAGCAGCTGATGCCTATACAACAATACCACACTAATTCAATGAATAAGATGCTTTTCGAAATATGTTCTATTTGTTTTTATGACAAGTTTCACCATTGTACGGACAATGAGGGGTAAGAAGTTAGTCACATAGTTTTATACTGATTTTGTTGATGTGATAAATATTTTATTTATTGTTTCCTTTCCCAATTTATTGTTTGAAGTCACGATCAACTGGCAATTAAAGGGCTTTTCTCCTGTTCTTTCGAAATGCTGTTATTGTTTTGTAATAAATATTGTTCTGCACATAAATGAATGAAAATGAAAAATGAAACTTACAAAGTTTCAAGTCATTAAATACATTTCCTTTCCAATTTATTTAAACTCCATTATGTATCTTAATATGAAAAAATAGACAAAATAATAATAAAAAAAAAGTTATTCACCCTCCATTGACTCGAACCTGAATCGGTTGCTGCTATGCTATACCCATTGCATGTAATCGTTTGCTACAGAGCTGAATTTAACGAGTGAATATTGCATTTTCAATTGCGAATATCTAAAAAAAATATTGAGTAGTGGCCCCGTATATCTTCATCAACAGGAAAGCTAAATCTATCATCCTACAAAATTTGAACTAAATCCATGACCCCAAGACCTTGCACTCTTCCCTTGCCAATTATCTTTTTCCCTATTCTATATATATATATATATATATATATATATATATATATATATATATATATATGTGGGTGGGTTGGGTGGGGGTGGGGGTTTTTAATAAACATAGAAAATACCTGTGATATGTAACAATTTATAGTTAAATTTATTACAAAATAAAGGCACCTTAAATTCGCTTATTTATATTAATATAAGCGCATAAGATAAAGAAACTCTCTTTCGTATCTCTTGGGATTCTATGCCAAAGCCTTCAAAGATTCTAATCCGATAGCTCTTTAAAGATAAACTTTAAAATCTTTCAAACTTACTCCTTCCACTCCTTAGAATTCTTTTGAAATTCATTTTATCGGCTTAATCTTCAGTTGAGAATTTGAAAGAAATATTAGAGAAGACTCTTAGAATTCATAAATAAATAAAATCGAATCATTTCAAGATATGTCAGTGGATTTACACTATTAAAGAGACATATTAATGAACTTTAAGATGTGTCAAAAGATGTTCCAAGGAGTTTCTTAGATAAATCTAGTAATTTTAAGATTCTAAAATACATAAATTATGTTTATTTGTGATGCAGAATAAATAGCACGCTCTACATTTTAAATAGTGACTTTTAAAGTAAGAATAATAGTAACCTTCAAAATACGAGTATGTTTTTATCAAAATGAAAATTTCAATCATTTTCTTATTGTGGGGTTTCTAATTAGAAATAAAACAATTTCATGTATCTAATTGTTCTCGGTATATTTAATTTATTATGAATGATATTGTTTTAAATTTCCCTTAATCAGTTTTTTGGGAAGGCCTTGATGTGTATTGTTTTCCCGGTTAAAGGTACCCGACTACGTTCGGAAATTGTTTTTAAAAAAAGCTCATAATGATATTTTTTTGATATTTATAATGTCATTTAGTTTAAAAAACGTATAAAAAATTTTTTAAGAATAGAAACAATAAAAATTATTTAAGTACAATTTTTTTGACAAAAATGATCATAAGTTTGGGCCCCTTTTTCAAAACATTCACCTTTTATGAAGAATGCTTCTGTTATATATAATAATGTTTTATCTTAAACCTCTCTACAGAGGCTCAACTATGATTTTTGAAAAAATTCATATTATTTTCAGAGTTACAACTACAGCTTTTGAAATATAAAACAAAGTGGGTTTATCATATTTTTGACAAAAAAGGGGAAAATATTAAAAAAAAACGCCGAAAATTTTTCAATTGGTGGTAACTCTGAAAATAACTGAATTTTTTAAAATTTCTAGTTGAGACTCCCAGAAGTTTTCTTCTATAACCAAAACACACACACAAAATATTATTATTTTATAAAATAGTTTTTTTAAAAAAGAACATTTTGGGAAAAAAGGGTTTTCTAAGTTAATTTTTTGCCAAAATATTGTATTTAAATAATTTGTTTTGTGTGTGTCCCCTAATTCCTTAAGACAATTTTATACTTGTATTATATTCTAAGTGACACTAAATATCATGAAAATCATCTATTTATACGCTTTTTTAAAATCACGGGTTAAACGTTGGATACCTTTAAAAGGAGAAAAAAATTTTTTTAAAAAATTTTTTTAAACCCCCTTTTTTTAATGGGGTGATATTCAAATGAAATAGAATAATATAGTTGGATTAGCTTAAATTATAAAGGTATTAGTTTAAATTATAAAGGTAGTAATAATTCGTAATAATTTGGTTAATCTCAAAACAAAGTTTTTTAAAAACGAATGACATATCAAGGATCATTGATTTTGCGTGAAGAATTCGCAATTTTAGATTTCAAAATAACTTCCAGCTGAATTAGCCAAAATATCCTGTTTAAAATTCATTTGATATTTATTAATTTTGACATTTGTAAACACACGAGCAATACGACGGATATTAGCGACGCTAATCGCAAATATAAAACATATTCAAGTGACAAGTATGACACCTGAAATGTCACCCATAACTTCCAAATACTATCCTTAACTTCCACACCAACGGGAGGATATTTGAGCCACGACAGATTTAATATACATCAGATCCTCAACACGCTGGATCTTCTGTGGCATCAGAACTATAATCTTGGACTCGATAACCCTGGTCACGAGTTCGGGACCTTGACCAATACTATAGCCACCTTTTAGACAAAGTCTTTTGAATTTACAGTAAAAAAAGCATTTGATTCAGTTTATTTCGTCTTTTGTTGGGTTTTTTTCCCCTGAATTCATTCAAAAATATAGAAATTAATCCAGTGCTTCTCAAACTTTCAATATTTGCGACCCAGCTTTCAATTATAATCTTTATCGCCTTCATACAATAATAATGTATTTAATACACTAATGGGATAATAGCCTATGCTGCTCCATATCCCACAAAACCCGAACTGAACTGAATAAACTAATATATTTTGACACTACAGCTACACTCTATACGACTTTAATCCTAAACCGTACTAATTATCAATATAAGTTTTAAATTTGGTATATAGTTTTATATATGACTAACCCATGGGGTCACTAGTAATTATTAAACTTATTCTTAACTTAAAATTGTTTGATTAATTTTTAAATATATATATGTATTGGGTATTATATCAGTGTAAATGTTTTTTTGTTTTGGTTTGTATTATCTAAAATGTATTTTTTTTGCTTTCTTTCGGTAAATTAATAATTTTTCAAAATAATCTTTTGTTTTCGACATACTCGTGTTTCCTACGTAGTGTTATCACGCCTCCCTGTTGCAGCCCCCGCAATTTGAGAAATGCTGATTTAAGTCTTAAGTTCGTATTTTCAAGGAAGAATAATTAAAACAAATATAAGCCAAATCAGCTTTGTGAATCAAGAACAACCCCGAGTTTGTTTAAACTTGAATTTTCACACATTGTTTTATACATCATAGCCCTGCGCTCAACACACAATAAAAAAAACAACATTCCGTCGCAGCAGTCCTTTATTATCTTAAAACAAAAGGTGAGTAATCACAGACCAGTCAAACTGGAGCGTATAAAACAATTTCATCAAAAACATAACCGCCGTTGCGCTCCAATATAAATAACGTCTAGTATCAGTGGCGATATTTACACATCGGTGATTACATCTGCGGTTAAGTAGCAATTCTACATCAGGAATCCATATTGAAGGATTATTATTATTAAGGATATTCGGGTTTTAATCATGAAATCATCAGAACGTTTTGGTGTTTGTAAATAAGATTGTTATGCTAGGAACTGCTGAGGTTAAGAATAGTTTAGTCGATATTCACTAATAGCTTAGTATTCCCTTTGATAGATCTTGAAACATTTCAGTATACACTTCAGGTAATTTACAAATGATGTTTTAATGGATATTATTGATTATTGAGCGCAATCTAGTTTAAAAGTTTTTGAGAAGAAATAAGCTTGCAAATAAAAGACAGTTAAACAAACCCTGGAAGGCAATATGTGGTACAGATCTTTTGAATAATATTTTTTTTCGGTTTGCAAAAGTACTTGATATTGCGGGATTCAATTTATTTGAAGGATTTATGAGTGAGTGAGTGAATATTAAAGTCGCACTATATTTAGCTAGTAAAGGGCTATTGGTGACGGAACTCTTAATTTTGAACCATGGTTAAGTGACGAGAACGATACCTGTGAGCTGACACCTCCCCTCTCCTAACTTCCACACCATAAATCATCACCGTCTGAGAGTCAGATGTTCCGGTCAGAGAGTTAAATCCACCAAAAATTCATGTCAATTTCTCATTTTACATATCTCTAAGAATTTAGCTTTAATCTTTTTATATATTATCCCTTTTTGTTTCTGAACCTGATTTGAATATATATACCTAAAGTATTTTCAAAGTTCTTTAAAACAAGCACTGCATATACATATTAGAAAAAGGTTTTACTATTAGAATTTAAAAAATGATATAATGTTTTGGTTAAGCAAAACTCATATTTTGTTAGAAAATGAGCTTTTAAAGAGTTCGATAAACTTTTCCTTCGGGTCTTTAGAATTTTTAATGCATGCCGCGCTGCCTGGAGGTTTCTCAGTAAGACGTTCTGCGTCAGCAAAACGTTTTTCTTTTAGCTCCATTTACGTTTCATTCTGCCCGAATTAAGTCTCTTTTTGTTTATTTCCCTTTTTACATAACTAGATATGCTTACAGAAGTCCATTTGAATTTCCTCACGCTAATGCTCTTTCATGGCGATTTTTTTCTTTGTTATTTTTAAAACTCGTAATTCAGTATTTATTTTAAGTAAAGTAGTAGAAAATTTTCAAGTACTGGAGGAAAATCCGCGTAAAAGTTGAAGCAGAATTTTTAACAGTTTGAACAAGAAATAGAAAATTAAAAGATATATAAAATTTTGAATTTTTTTCTTTAATATTATTCGAGCCTGTCAAAATCTTTATATTCTGAATTTTTCGTTTGAAGAGTTTTGATTTTTATTGTCTTAATACAGTTACAAAACGGGAGTCTTAATAGTTACGGTCACGAACTCATGGTCGACGTGTAATGAGTTCGAATCCCTGTACCATTGAAGATCCGAAGTGTAGAGGTGCTGATGCTCGTTAAATCTGTCAAGGCTCAAACATCCTGTATTGTGCAGAAGATTGGTGAGGGAGTGATACCAACTCAGATGTCGTCCTCGTCAATTGATTGACGCTCAAAATTACACAAAGTCCTTCACCAAAGCTCTAGTTTTGTTAAATAGAACGGCTTTTTTATATTCACTCACTGACTCGCAGGGTAAATTTGTTGTGTTTAAAGTCCAACCGTTGACGTTACATGGAAGTTTAGAGAAGGATTGCCAGCTTAGATATCATCCTCGTTACTTGATTGCTGTTCAAAATTATGATTTCCATCGTCCCTACTTCTCGTTGTGCTTCACAGCGCCATATAATAAGGATTCAAATGGACCATCGCTGTACACACGAACTCATGTCCTCGAGCACTTGGCACAAAGGTGCTCGTAGCAGTACCTCTATCTGCTTAGAATGATATCCGTTCTAATTAACCAATGCACTAATTCGTTGAACTATTCATTAACAATTAATGGTGAACCGAAATGGTAACCGGAGTTGTCTAGTGGTCATGGTTACGGACTCCTGTCCATCGGGTCAAAGAGTTGAATCTAGTTCAATGAAGACCTACCATGTGGGGCTTCTGCTATGCGTTACTGTGTCGTGGCTCTCCGTCACTCCCGTTAGGCATTTGTGGAGATTTTAAAGAACCACTTGACCATGGTTCAAAATTACAAAGTTAAGTGCTAATAGAACTAATATTGCTTTTTAGATCGACGTTAATAAACAATGACTCGCTATAAAATGTCTCTGCTCCAGTTTCAGCAAATGCTTTACAGAATTTAAAATCCTAAAGAAGAATCCTTCAAATAGACATATCTGCTTTTAAAAATGAGATACAAAGTTATCAGGTTAAAACTATTTTTATTTCCTATTCTTTTGAATATACATTGTATTCTTATTAATACATTAGTCTAGATTTAAAAACGAGAAAAGAAAAATCCATATGATTAACAACGCTTGTGAATTCAAAATATTTTATAGATCAAAACCTCTAAGAATTATTTAAAATTTTTTATAATACACTGATAGAAAGATTGCTAAAGTATTCCCGGCAGCATGGAGCCTGTATTTTCAAAAGGTAGCAAAAATTCTACAGAATCGACAACCCTGGTTGCTTAGTGGTTATGGTCGGGAAACTCTGAACTAAAAGGTGATAGCTGAGTTCAAGCTCTTATTATACGTGAGAAGACCTTCCGTGTAAAGGCGGCAGATGAAAGTTAAATTTATCGAAGCTCAAAGTTCTCCCATTTTCGTGGTGTTTAAGTTCGAAGAGACGATGGCGGCTAAAATGTCGTCCATGTCACGTGACAGTGGCTCAAAATAATGTAGTCCATTGCCAATAGCTCTGTCTTTTGTTTTATAGTACATTGTTAATAATCACTCACTCACTGAAAGCACTGAAATATCTATTTTTCAAATTTATAGATGTCGGATATATCAATTTTAAAGTCTCTTAGAAGAACTTCTAAAAGTCCTTTATTTATTTCATTTCCATTTTATATGATTTTGCAATGTCAATGAAATTATTTCAATTGTAACTTGTTATATACATTATATTTAATAAGCATAAATAAAAGAACAAGAAAAATTTAATATTTACGTCCTAACACTTGACATCACTTCGCTGCTACTATCTATCCTATTTTAAGAAAAATTTTGATATTTTATTATACATTATTGTGTGCCGATATAATGGCCGGGCCGCAAAAATGTTCGTTCTGGGGCTTGAGGGAAGCTGCGGTAGCCCAGAGGTTAAGGTATCTGATCATGGCAGGCATGTCCTGAGTTCGAGCCCATTACCAATAAGAAGACCCCACCGTGTAGGGACGCGATGCACACAGATGAAATCTGTCGGAAGCTCAAACGATCTTTCTCCCACCGTTGGTGTGAGCGTTTGGGAGGGTTGCCAGCTCAGGTGTCGTCCTCGTCGCACTTGATCGGGGTTCAAAATTACAGCTCTGTAGCCAAAACCTCGTGTAGCTGAACAGTGCGACGTTAATATTCACTCACTAGCTGGGGCATGAGTTTGACACCCCTGTCTTATTCTCTCTCTCTCTCTCAAACACGTTTCTCCTTATAACTTCAAAACTGTGGTAGAAAAAAAAATCTCAGCTCAAAAAATTTTCTTTTAAAATATATGAAATATTCATTTTAAATATATAATTTCTTGTAGTATTCAGTCAATGAACCTATTGATTATTTTTAATTTAAAAACTATTTAAAACTCTTGTGTCTTCTTAAAAACTATGAAGACATATCATTAACTATCAATTATTTCTATTTAGAAGAGTAAAGAGATAAATGGCGCGCACACACATTTAAATAACCTTAGGCGATGAAAAAAATTATAAAAATTAGAGGTAATTTTTTTTATTAAGTATACTCTCCTGGTTTCTAACTTTCCATTTTTGGCAGAAATTCATTCAAAAACAAAACTTTCTTTTTCAATTCCAAGCGCAGCCGGATCGAGCGATTATATCCCATTTTCATCCCTGTTTTGGCGACTTTTGAAACGCACAGCAACCCTGCATTATTCCGTACGGAGAACACAAGGCATCTGTTCTCCAGTTCAATTCTCGCTGCTGGGAAAACAGCTTCCGTAACTCTCGCTCGGATCAATAAAATCTCAGCTGACTTGGAAGCCACCGAAATCCCAACTCTACACCCTACCGGTGTGAAGTATCCACTAAAATATCCACCTTGACAACCCCACACCGTTATTGAGCTACACGGGAAATAAGTCTCCCGCCATCCAGTGTAATGTGGATGCTTGAGGGACTTTTACTACAACACGTGGGATCGAATACTACGTTCCCATTGATGTGAACTGTGCGTGTGGATAAATTCAAGGGTTTGTTTACGGTCGTCTATGTGGTGATTTTTGTTTTTGTTTGCGCTTTAATTTTTCGTTTTTTACAATGGAAGATCCTCAGGTGGAAAAATACATGCAGGATGTGAATAAAGGATTGAGAAAAGGATGGACAGCTCATCTAAGTGCTGATGGAAGGATTTACTATATGAAGTAAGTTTTTGTTTTATAGTTTCGATGCAAAAGAGATTACCGTGCGTAATATTGTAATGCATGTATCATTTAATTATTATGTTTGTGATTGATATGTTGTCATATGTTGTGTTTTTGGAATATGCAGTTGGCATTATTATAATTTATATATATTTATATCTGTATTTTAGAATTTTTCTATGCATATATTAATCTTTAAATGATTTAATAACTGATTGATTTGAAGAAAAATCACTTCGATTTGTGTTTTGAAAACAAAGTTGTGGTTACATACGCAAATGTTTAGAAATTAATTCTCATTCTTTTTCGTATATTTATATAAATATTCATTCTGTATGTACGCGAGTGCCAGTTTAAGTAAGATATTTCTATAGATAATAACATTACAAATTTTCAGTTATATGAAGTATTAAGGTTTTCGATATTTTTCTGTTTTCGCATTCCCATGCATGTTATTTTATCATAGTAACTATATCATTAGATTCTCTAAATAACATTTCTAATAACAGAATTTACTAAAAGATAGAATACTCTATTTTAAATTATTCATCTAAATATTTCTTTAATTATTTTTTTAAAAATTTTTTCTTAATATATGATTTATACAACTTATCAATATAAAATGAAATTAATATTGAACTGTTTTAATTCCCAATTTTCACGATTTTATATATTAAAACTTCGAAATTGTTGCAATGTAAATACAATAAAGGTAAATCATAAAAGGAAAAAAGTTATTTGAAAATTAATATTAT
This sequence comes from Trichonephila inaurata madagascariensis, assembly GCA_019973955.1. Classification (NCBI taxonomy): domain Eukaryota; kingdom Metazoa; phylum Arthropoda; class Arachnida; order Araneae; family Nephilidae; genus Trichonephila; species Trichonephila inaurata. The sequence goes on from BMAV01015471.1 coordinate 63,849, forward strand.
GACTAATACATGGTTTAAAAGAAATTAATAAATTGGAATATATATTCCCTTATGGACAATAATAGTAATGATTTGTTTATATAAAATATCTTTTTTTTATTTTTTTTTTTATTAATTACGAAAATATTTTATACAGATGTTACATACAAAAGAATAATCATTTAAAAAGAAACCAAAACTTAGAAATATTTTACAATTTTCTCGATATTTTTATATATTACAGCAAAATAATTAGGAATTAAGAACAAAAAATAAAAATAGTTTTTCCGATACATAATAACAAAAATATGAACTAGTAGAAAATATGTATACTTAGAATTGGTTGTTTAATTGTGGCAACAGTCTATGATTCAAAAATTTTATTTTTCTATAACTAATTGTCTGAAAGTCATAAATTATGAACTCAAAGCCATAATAGTGTTTAGATTCTAAATTTCTTTAATAAAAAAAAAGTTTTTTTTTTAAACAAGTGGTACAGCAAGTATCTAAACATATAATTTTTAATTTATGTATTAAAAATGAAATTTTTCCTAAGTACTTATTTTAACTTTGCTTTATAACCGGAAAAACTTGCATTCCAATGCTGTACAAAAGCGACAAGGAGAAAGTATAAGCTGAATATTCAATGAAATGTCAGTGCAATATTTCCTTCTAAAAAAATGCCATTATATAATATTTGTATAACTGATTGTTATATAACAAGGATCAACAAAACTTTGATGCCCTTTACGGACTATTTAATAATATTTAACTTCGCGCGCGGCTGTGAAATATTTGAGCCCCAAGAAAAACAGCACTTTCATATCTTTCTAGAATTCCTTAAAAAGATAAAAGACGTGCAAGATATGTCGACTATATAAATCGACCTTCTACTGTTTGTATTTTGGGCAGGTGGCAATGGCGCTGGCAAAACATTTGAGGGCTACCGCAATAACTTGATTTTGCACTCAGATTTATGGTCGTGTATTTTTATTTATAAAAAGTCTAATAAAATGGCGTTTTCTTTGAATTTTATTAAATTTTTCGAACGTTTTTAACCTAATTTTCTTGGCACTCAAATTTAAATTGTTTTTTATTCTCACTGAAAACTTTATTCCATTTTATTAGTTGCAAAACATGACCCTTTCTAAATTTTTTTGTTTGATAAATTATTTCGAAATTTTACTCCTAATTCCACTTTTCAGAGATGTTTTCCTAGAGTTTTACTGGAAGCAATAATTTTAGCTCTAAAAGTTTGATTACTCACATTACTTTAATTTTTGTAATGAAGTTTGAGTGAAAAATTTAATTTTTTTTTCAGTTCCTACTATTAGCTCACTCTTTCTATATATTTATATATTTATTTATATTGTTCAAATTTTCAATCGTTAATAAAATAATATCTATTCATCCAATCAAGTTCGAACGATTTTTTTAAACTTGTAGTGGATGACACTTGATGTTAATACAGTTTTTTTTCCATATTAATTAACTACTTGTTTTTGATAACTTAGATTCGTGTCTATTCTTGTAATAATGTAACTGTTGAAACAAAGAAAAGTTGACTAGCTGCAGCAAACCTGTTTTCAGCCACCGGTGTGCATTGTTACTACAAAAATGCAGACAAATCATGTTTTTAATTCCTGCTATTAGTCATATATATATATATATATATATATATAGGGGGCAATAGCAATAGGGGAGGTTGGTGCCATCAAACTAGTTTAACCCCAATACCCTTATCGGTCCTAAGTCTGAGGTTGCACTTGGAAAATTTTATAAATTTTTTATTTGCTTTTAATTTTGTTTGAAAACGTTGATTTTTTATCTCTATATTCGCCATTGATATTTTCTTGAAATGGGATTGAATGCGTTAAGTAAGATTCATATATAATTTCAGTTTTTTAATTGATTATTTATTTTGTGATTGAATTATATATATATATATATATATATATATATATATATATATATATATATATGGTATATATATATATATATATATATATATATGATGCTTGTCTATGCTGATGCTTGAATGACTTCAGAGAATTGACCTATAGTATATATATATGTGTTATATATATATAGCCACAATTCCTCGACTGGACAAGAGATAACATCCAAACAATAAATATTCGGACAAACACATGACAGCAGGAAAATCACACAATGAAGGACAAGAGTAATCGAGAGATAATAAATATAAAATGCAGTGTTAAGAACATTACTGGGACTTAGACGTTATTATATAAAAAATTAATTTATATAAAAAGTGGGGTTGGGGTTGAACATGCTTTTTGGCCACAGCCAACCAACCCTTCCCCTTTATTTTCAGGTAACAACACTGAGCAAAAACCAATAGGAAATAATGGATGAATATCTAAATCCATTACAAGTTAGGAGGTAACTTTTCTACCTAAAAATTGCACTCCTTACAAATGCAGAAAGCCCAAGTACAATCTGAGTGAAACATTAATTATCAGATTCTATACCCCCAATACAGAGATTTTAAACTGCAAAAGAGTGGCTGGAATGTAGCACTTAACAAAAAGATTAAAAAAGAAATCCGGAAATAAAATAATAGTTGCATATTATAGCATAACTATAATAACACCACAGAGGTAAATATATAAAATAGCCAATAGTAAGTAATTTCTAATCTAATATTAGATCTATGGAGATAACTATAACAAAAATATTTGTTTATAGTAATAAGCCATTATCAATCTCATACTTAATCCTAACTATTTTGAATAGCTTATTTTATATAAATCATATTAATAAAAATCACCTAGTTTTGACAAGCAATATTTAGTAAAATGTTTATAGTTTTTATAATGTCTGATTTTTGACACGAAGAAATTTATTACGTTGTATATACACACAACAATATTTCTGAATATAGAACATGTACATACTCTCCAATGAAAACTTTATACTATTGAAACAAAACCTTCCTTTTATCAAGGCAAATATAGGAAACTTATTACATTTTCTCATATATAATTTAACATGTATGTCAGCAACTTTGCTCATTGTTGCTATTATTTGTCTGTGGTATTAAATTAAGATATTGTGGATGTACCAATGTTAGGTGTATAAAATTGGCTTGTTTGCCAAAATGATTATATCATCTAATATATATATATATATATATATATATATATATATATAATATATATATATTCAAATTTACAATTGTTAATAAAATAATTTCTATTCATCCATTCAAAGTAGGAATAGACTTAAAAGAAAATTTATATTGCTTGTTTATTGGGTATTTTCGCAAACCATAGCTAGTATGGTGTTAAGAAAATACTACTATACTAAAAGTATAAGTTTACTTTTTAATTTAAAACATTTTAATTATTAAAAGAATACGAATTATTTTTGAGATTTTTCCGGTTCTTGAGATAAAAGCTGTTACAATAAGGAAAACTGACATACACACAGTTAAGGTTCAAATACTTAGAAAAAAACAATGATATTTATTTCTACTGGAAGACCATCTAAACTTGTAACCTTACAAAATTTCTATGAGATATATCTCTACTCGAACAAAACATCCCTAAAGATCATAAACTTCTTTTTTTATAAAACTTCAAAATGTGTAAATTGCTTTCATATATAAAATTATGATATTTTGAATAAAATTGGTTTAAAACTTTTCCTTCACTATAATGGTTTATTAATTTGATTTTATAAAAATATATATGAACATAAAAGTTCGAGAGTTATTAAAATTTTAACTTTAGATGACAATGGATCCATATTAATTTCCAGGAATATATATATAAAATTGAAGAAATATATATATTTTGATGAGAAAAAAGGATATACTAATATTTTAGTTCTTAAAGAAGAGATTGATTGGAAAAAAAAAAAACATTCTATTTATGCGTTACAATTTTCCCCCATTAAAATAAGCTAATTTATTTCAGATAACAAAAAAAGTATTCATTTTTTTTTTAAAGATGGATATTTTAATTTTCTCAGAAAATAACAGTAAAAACATAAATATTATTCGTAATTTTAAAATGTTTAAAAACTTATTTTCATAAATTCGCGATAAACTTACACTGATATAATTATTTTGATTCGTTATTCTAGAAGAAATTTGTTTAAAGTATACTTCCTATTTTTGAGTGCAATGGTACCGACGCACAGCAAATTAAAAAAATAATAATGTAGGAATAACAATGAAATTTTTAAAACATTTTAATAATTACTACGAGCAAACGCAATATTTTATAACAATCTGCTTAATCTCATTTTGTGCGCGTGTGAATTTTTATGGTTCTTTTTGATTAGCCGAGAACGGGCGAAAAATCGCCAAATGTTGCAATCAGACATTAACAAAATTTCACACACTAAAATCCTTTCCCATCCATTCTTTAACAGTTTTGTAGCGGCGCCTACCTGATAATTACGGTAAAAATCTTGTGACTAGCGTATAGTGAGTTCAAGTCTCGATGCTATTGAAATTCACTATATAGAAAGAACAATGCACGTTAAATCTGTCAAAGCTCAATGTCCTGCAATTGGCAAAGTGTGGTACTCTCTTGGCCTTATTTAACCAAGTTTTAAAATTATGATGTCCGTGGTCATTAATCCTCAAGTTGTTTTACAGAGTGACAATTATCAACTCGTTTATTTATTGGGATAGCTAACAATTGCATATTAACTTTACAATTTGAAGAAAACAAGGGCTTTTGGCAAAGAACCACGTCATTTTGAACCGCTGTCAAGTGTCGAGGTTGGCTTCAACTTTCTACAGTATACGGACAGGAGAACTATGAACCATAGCATGTACACCAGCTTCAGTTCGCGTTTAGTCTTAGATTCTGAGCACATACCATTAATATTAATTATACGAGCTACACTCTTACGTGCATTTTTGGCTTGGTATTTTTATTTCCAGCTTCTGAGTTAAGTCATGATTTATTACAGTATATTATTTGAAATAATATTTAAGGATGATACTTTCGTTATTGATCAAAAAATTTATTTTTCTGATATTGAAAGTAATTGTCGACATTTTTTTTTGTGCGAACCATTTTTCCTTACCTATATCGCGAACGTTTATCAATTTCGCTTGAATAACAAGCATTACATATTTCCAAGTACCGGTTTCAGTAAGGATTGTTTTTGAGAAGTTAATGGGGATCCATACACACATAAAGATAGCAATTGTGCTTTAACGGCAGCTTAACTATTTTTATACGTCAAGAGAGTTTGTTTCACACTGTTTTAAACCTGAATCCACTAGTGACCTATTGCAAATATTACTCCCGGTAATATTTCTTTTTCTGCGGACATACTAACCTCACTGAAAAGGCTCATGTACGCGTACTTGCACGCACGCATGCGTATATGACTACCTTCGCGTGCGAAGCACTTTTTTTTTAAATATATAAATTTTCAACTAAATAAACACTTTTTTAGTTGAAATGGGGCATAAAACTAGGAATTCAAATACAATTTCGACAAAATTAAAAAACATTTTGGGTATGTTGGGAATTTTGAGGGAAATTTTAGTGAAAAATTGCAGTTATGATAAGTCTTGCATTGAAAATTCTAATTAATATATTTGAATAATATTTATACAGTATATAAATAACATTATTATCTCTATTTAGAGATATCGGATTTGTAATACTTTTGAAAGTTTTTGAAATGCCTTTTTTTATGCAAGAACTCAGTTTTTTACAAAAAACTAATGGTTATTTACTCACAAAAAGTGCAATTAAATACATTAATATACACGCAGAGATTAGATTATTGTGTAGACTGGAGATAAAACTAAATAAAACATTATCTGAAAATTTCAATTCAATATCTTAAAAACAAATCCTGTAGTGAACTTTACTGTGAAGCAAAAAATTGAAAAACATAGTTTCGCAGAAAATACATTTAAATATTTTAATACAGTTTAAAAAATTTCTAATAACTGTGCATTTTTTTAATTCACCATATTTATAGGTCAGTATCTCTTTAGGTTCATATTTAACTAATTCGGACTTTTTTTCAACTTTTTGTTGTTTTCTGGAGTTTTATGACTATAACAACTGTCGTTTTTAGTGAAATTTTGTTGAAAAATTGCAGTTACACAAAATTCTAATAAATGTATTCACATAATATTTATACAGTACATGAATAACATCTTTATATGTGTTAGGAATAAACAGATTTGTAATACTTCTAAAAGTTTTTAAATATGCCAAATTTTATACAAAAACACGATTTTTTAAAAAAATAAAGGTGTTTTTTTTAAAAAATTTATAAAAAAGCAATAAAGTGCATAAATATATACACAGAGATTAGATTTTGATTCAAAACACAGATATAACTAAATAAAGCATGTTCTTAACACTTCAATTTAATGTTTTAAAAATATTTTGTGTAGGGATCTACTTCAGTTTGTGTGTGTGTGTGGTAAACTCTATTCCCGGTTTACTAATTATGCTATAACTTTGCTTCTAAGTATCGTAGAAACAAAAATATAGTGTTTTTGGAATCTTAAATTTATGGGCTATAAAATATAAGTATAAAAGAAATTTCAAATATTTTCACCAAAGTGGCAAATTTTGGGTAGTCACTTACCTTAAAAAAAATATTATAAGCTTCTTTTCTGAATAATAAGTTACTACAAAAGGGCTCTTAAAATTTTCGGGGTGGTGACTTCATTTTTCGTACAAAAATTTTGTGCTGCCACATAAACATTGAGCAAAGTTGACACACGCTTGGATACTTGTATGTGTTTTATTTGTAGTAATCTATTGTTTTGAAGTAATGAACATCCGCTATAAGTTTTTACTTTGAATATGCCGATATAAAAATTTTAATTTACCTAAAAATATAATGTAATTGCACGGTAAATTATATAGAAATGAATAATATGTTTAAGTGTAGTCATTTTGATTTACTTCTGAAATACTTGCCTATTATTAACAATGGTATATGCAAGATTTAAGTATCAACATGGAAAAGATGTGCTTGATTATTTTTAATTATGTTATTAAATCTTTGAATAACAGTCGAGATCGCCAAACGAAATCCTTCTTCAATATTATTCATATCTTATCTATGTTTTGATCTTATGGTTGTTAAAGCTGAAAATACTGTCTCACATAAATAATTTGTACAAAAATATAAGATGCTGTATTGGAGTTTCAAAAACTGCTGGAAATTCTTTTGTTAATCCTAGCCAAAATTCTTTGAAGGATTTCGTGTTAAAATCTAATTTGTAACCCCGAATCTGTTGATAACACTCCAGAAACTATAGTATAGCTTTTTCCAATAAGAATCTAAATAAACAAATTATTATTAATGACAAACAAGTTATATTATGCAAAAAGGGTTTAAAAAAAATTCTAAATTTTTTTTGGAGTCACAAATTTTATTTTGAAGTATTTAGTTATATATATATATATATTGAATAATAATAAAGTAAACCATGTATTTTTTAAGATTCGATACACATGTCATTAAGTAACATGTTTTAAACAAGATATAAAAAATAAATAAATATATAGGGAAGAGAGTTAACTAATAGTAGGAATTGAAAAATAACTACAAGTAATCAAACAGTATGGAAGATGTTCGTAAATTGTTTTAAAGCTTTTTTTAGTATTAAAAATTTTACCAAAAACCCAAAATTTCTTTTCCCCCAACCCAAAATATTTTCCCAAAATATATTTCAGTCCAATATTTTTGATTATTAATTACTATAAATGTTTAATGTCTTAATCCAAATGCTATGAAATATATTAACTTACGGAAACTTCCGTTTAACATGAAATTGAAGGGACTGAAATAGTTTTTCGTGTTAAGGGATATTGCAAAAACAAATAAAAAAATAAATAAACAAAAGTTTATTAGATTTCCTTTTATTTACATACATATGTAGTTAATAAAAAAATAAAATAAAAACCTAATGAAATTTAATACAGAATTTTTCGAGTTTTTTTTGAAAAACAAAACAGTTATAGAGTTTTTAGAAAATAGTACCATCAAATAGTCAACAAATTTTTCGATGTCGTCCATTTTATTATTCATTTACCCTAGGGAAAGGTTCCAAAAACCGCGCCTTCTTTTTCCCAATATTTTCATTTCGGGAAAGAAGTGGGGAAAAGGGTCTGCATTATTCATTTCATTTTTGTATCCAACCCCATCAAATATATTTTGGTTTTTAAAGGGCACCCAAAATATCTTTATCTGCCATAATGGGAGCTGTACGCAGATTATAATCATCTACTGCAATAAATTCTTCGAATTATACAGTAAGAGAATCCAAAAGTACAGACAATTTCTCAAACATTTCATTAAGTGTCGGTTTTTTCAATTTGCCCCCCCTCCCAGGGAAAGGGGGAAAATTTTCCCCGTTAAGCGATTTTTTATTTCGTGTTAAGAGAACAAAATGCAAAAAAACATTATTTTTAGGCCTTTTTCCCTTATTTCCCCGGGGAACCGATATTTCCCCTTTTTAAAACCACTTTAAACATGTTTCACTGTACACAAAAACCTCTTTTTCTGTGTATATTTATATACATGAGAGTATATATATTTATGTGTATATCTTCATATGTTTTATTCATTTGTTTTTTTTTAAAATGCTTATATATAAAAAATAATCCAGTTTTTGTACTTATCTGTCTAATCTATTTGTAGCGAGTTTACATTCTTACCCAAATTTATTTTATGCAAATATACTAATATTTATATAAAGTAAATTACTTTTCACTGTAACCCCTTTTTAATACATATAGATTCCAGGCCAAAACGACAGCGCGTAAAATATACACCAGATTCTAGCTCATACCTGTTGCTGACATTACAAAGAGGGGTTCTAATTCAAAATATCATGTTTTTTTGTCGTTTTTCTATATAAAGATGAAAAAAAATTCTTTAAAAAATTTAACCACATTTTCAAAAATTAAAAATAAACAAATAAACTTTCACTTATGACAAAAAAAACGTAATTAAATATCTTTAGGTGTTTTTTGTAATTAATACCATGGTAGTTTTGGGACCCCCGTCATTTTCAATCATTCAGTAGAACCTATTTTTGTGCGTCCTTTTTTTATACGATTTTATTTTTGTGCGATTTTTTTAGTGCCATCTTTTTTATGCGGTATATGAACTTCAATGGCTTTTGGGTCACTGTAACTATTTTCATCAATCAACATACATACGTTTCGTTCATTTTTTATAAATAATCTTTCCACAATACACGTTCAATTGCTTTTTCTCAATGCGATAGTAGCACGCGCCAGATTGAAGACGAAACTTTCAATGACATTGACATTATCAGTAATTTGATAAATTATGAAGACGGACAAGAAGTACCAGATTCTATGAGAGTGGATAAAATATATGCTGGGATCCAGCTTTCTGACAAATCGAAAGAGCATTTTCTTAAAACAGATACCAATTCCGAAAGGAGTTAGGAATTCCAAAAAACTTCGATCATGCATATCTCGTTATTGTAAAGTTCACAAACAACTGTGAACGTCGTCACAAAAACTTATCACTTACTTTATGATGCCAAAAAATAATCAATTGAAATTGTATCTTCTAGTGATGAAAGCGATTTTTAACTAATTCATCACAGAAATATGCGCGCTTTGAATTACGACCAGTAGCAGTGGGTTATGTACCTGCATTTTGTAAAGTTTTCCGTTCTTACAATGAGAAATTAAGCGTTTTAAAAATGTTTCCATGTGTAATTTATTTATTTTGTTTTGAAGTATACCTTCTCATAAATTTCGTAAATAGATGGTGTATTTTCTAAGTGCGATTTATTTTTTACGCGATCCCTCTCAGCCACTGAAGACCCGCCGTCTAGTTGAGACGATGCAAGTGAAATCTGTCGAGAGCTCAAACATCCTCCCATTGGTGTGGTGTGGTAGTTAAGAGAGGGGGTGTCAGCTCAGGTGTCGTCCTCGTCACTTGACCATGGTTTAAAATTACAAGGTTCATCATCAAATCCCTCGTGTAGCTGAACTGTGCGACGTTAATGTTCACTCACTCGCCGCCTCATAAAAATAAAAAAAATATGTAGTATGTCGACAAATTTGTTTGTTATGTGTAAGTATTTATGAAATACATTTTCGAATATTTTTTGTGCAGTTTCTTTTTATGCGGTCCCTATTAACCGCATAAAAACAGGTTTTGCTGTAGTTAACTTGAATTTAAAGCCATTTTTTCTTCCAATTTTTCTGTTAGATGTAGATTTTTCCCCAATTTTGCTACAATATTTGAAATCTTAAAGTGACCGATGAACGAAGAAAAGCAATAAGTTTTTAAAAAATACACCTGACCTTTTTTGACCAAAGTGTCCCCCATGCGATAAGTGGCAATAAATCCACGGGGTATAACCATTGGTTATCAGCATCATGTTGATCTTTGTGTGATGAATTGGCTCTTGGATTCTGTTTACGGAAGCTTTGCGCTTTATTTATTGTTGGATCGACGAAATTGCTTCTCTCTCGTGGTGTCAACTTGATAGAATTGAGCCTACAGACTAACTTATCATGATATCGCAATATTCCTGCTGGCAACAACTCGGAAAAGCAATCACTGACCCATGGCTCTTATAAACTATAAATACCCAGCGTTCTTAGTTCCAGTCAAGCAAAAATGTATGTTATGTATTATTTTAAAATATATATATATATTGTGTTAATTACTCTCTTGTAGCCTACTGAGTATTGATTTATTAGTTTAGAATTTAATTAACTTCTATTTAGAAAATTAATTTAATTGAGTTATAGATGAATATCATTCCCGAACCTATTAAATTCCTCAACTTTGCCCTTTTTTTCGCAAATTAACCCGGTGGCCGGTTTCTTAGGGGTCAGGACTCGGGCTGTCGTTTCGGGTTGAGCCCAAAACGTCTCCTGTGGGGGTTGGTTAAAAAAGATTCCAATCGTCGTCCTGTTGGTTGGGGTTGGGGGAAAAAAAAGGGTTTTGGCGGTTTTTCTTTTTTTTGGAAATCCTCTTGGGGAATCGGGGGCAGCATTTTAATTTAAAACCCCTCCTCTCAAGAAAAGCGTGTATATTAGATTAGTTATTGATATATAGTGAAGGTTTTTGTAAACACGGGGAAAGGGGAAAAGGGTTGAGATGCTGAACGCCGTGAGCTGATGGTAAAACATTAACTTAGATGTGTAATTATAGAATGGGCTTTTGGCGTGTTAAAGAAATTAAGAAGGAAGATAAAGATTCATAGGATAACTTTGCTTAAGTAAGTGGTTAAAATTCAGGCGCCTGTTTATTTAGAATTGGGTTGTTTTATGGACATGGGACAGATGATTGGTTGGTTGGTGGTTGGTGGGTTGAATCATTTTTCTCTCACAAATCTAGGTCGCGTAGATGAAGAGATGGTACCCCCAGGCAGGAGGGTATCACATGGTTCAAATTTACAAGGTGCATCAGCAATAGCCCTTGTGCAGCTTTATAGTGCGACGTTAACTTTACTCTCTAACTCTCAATCATCCATCAGGAGCTTCCATTATTTAGAAAAGTATGCGATTTATGATCCCCAGGTTTTCACATGGTAATAATCGTTTGCTCGAAAGGATTACTATAAATAGTAACTATGGGTGAACTGCTTTCATGCCACCCTAATGATTTTTTCACCCCCTCATTCCCATTTTATCTTTTTCTTTCTTTCGTTGGTATGGAGTGACAGTTCGGAGAAGGGTTGCCAACTCTGGTGTCATTCTCGTCATTTGACCATGGCTTACATTTTTGAAATCTGTTCTTAATAGCCACTGTGTGGCTTTGCGACAATAATAAACACTCATTCACCTTTTCTTCCTTTTATAAAATTAGCCGTGATGGCCTAGAGATCAATGTCACGGACTCGTAGCTGTCGTGTCATATCTCCAAGCCTAGTACCACTGAAGACTCATCGTGTAGAGGAGGCCGAAGCACGTTAAATCTGTTGAGGTTCAAATGTCCTCCCGTTGGTGTGGTTTGGAAATTAGGGGACGGGGGTCCCGGCTTAAGTGTCGTCCTCCTCACTTGACCATGGTTCAAAATTACAAGGTCCGTTGCCAATAGCCCTCGTGCAATGCTACGTTAATATAACTCTTTCTTTATAAAGATTTGTTTAGATAACGTACACAGGCGAAACTTAAACTAATGAATGTTTGGGGCATTTTGGCCAACGTGGAAAATACGGCAAAAAAAAAAAAAGTTTTGAATAATTTATTCCAAACTGCTTGGTTCTCTATCTATCTTATGTAATGATTCCTGAATATATATGAGCATTCTAAAATTGCTTAAGATCTAGTTCAAAATAAGGCTAAATTTAATAAGAATTCTCTTTCACATCATGTGATAAAAAGCAAAAACAAATATATAAATTATAGTAATAAAATGACTTAGCCGTAGTTATATTGGAAATCAAGTTAGGCCCAAGCAGCCAAATCAATTATGAAGAATGAAAACCAAATTATACTAACTACCTTTATTATATCAGAAAAAGATTTATTTTCTTACTGCTAAATAAATTGTGCAGTCATTATAATTTTACGAAATATTTTATATCTGGTCTTTACTTATTTCGACATTTTTCTCGTAATAGTGGTTCCAAAAAGTCATTTTGGCTATACATAATTCTTTAATCTAAATTTTTCAGTCAGAATATTGAAAAATTCCAGTAAGAGCTTATATAACTGATTTATATATCTTAAATATTTTTTCTATTTATAAAGCTACAAAGATTTTTTTTAAAAAAAATTAAAGCCACTAACTGCTGAATCAAGTAATTTTATACCACTCTTCGTAAGATGGATTTTTTTATTTAATAATATTCCATCATGGATTCAGAAAAAAGAACTATTTTAATATATTTTTAAAAAAAAAAGATTCTAATTTCTAGAAAATAACGTCTCATTCAGTTTTAAATTTAAATCAAGGAGGAAATTATATTTAACTTTCGTAAAAGTCATATTAAACAATTTTTAAAATAGTAAATTCTGTTTTAATATTGATCTTTAAATTGTGCCTATTTGAAAATCATGTCACCGAAAAGGAAATATTTTAATATTCTCTGACAGACGATTCTTTCGAACAATTATTTCGGTTATCTCCAGTTTATTATTCGATATTTGTTTTACTTAAGAATTTGCTTGATATAAAACACATTTTCATATTCGCAATACTAATGGAATTTTTAAAAAACTTGAAATAAAATATTTTAGAGCTACCGTTTAATATACGATTATATTTTCTAATATGTTGGCTGCATAGTATTCTGTTCACAAATATAGTTTTCTCAATGTACGAAAATTTAATATTAATAAAGATTTCATAAACTGGAAATGAAAATATTCGAATATTGCGTGATAAAAAATGAAAAACAAAAGATCTTTTTTTTATCATTTTTAAATGAACTGTGAAGCTTATCAATGTTATTGAGACTATAAACTCTTTACTGAAATATCTATTTAAAATTATTCTTAATGTTTAAGGTGGTGCTAAATGTACTAAACTCTTTAGAATATTCAACGTTGAAAATAAAATTCATTAAACATAATTAGCTCTAATATTAACTCAAATGCCAAACCTGTTGTCAAATTTCAAATAAATTGTGTAAATGTTTATTTATAGAACTCAAAGTATATATTAACAGGTGAAAGTAATTAAAAAAAAACTTGTTGCTAACACCAATTAAACGTGAATATAATGACAAAAAAGCTCTTTTTTTGCAACTATAACTAAAAACATTAGAGCTTTTTTTTTAAATCTTTTAAATTCGTAAAAATGACTCGCGTGATATCTGCTTCAAAAATCGTTTGCAACATCGGTGACACAGAATGTTCGGTTTAAATATTATATTTAAATATTCGCAGGAATCAACACATTAAACTAAGATTGAGTAACGTTTCTGAGTAAATTATGTAATGTTTGTTTTTAATATCATGGTGTTTTACTACATATTAATTATGTAGGTCAGATGAGCGTATTTACGATATGATGAGTCACAGCATTTTTACAAATTTTCGTTTTTAAATTAGACGTAAATTAGGCTTATGTTAGTAAAAAAGAAGTTTTTTTTTAAAATTAATCACGAAGTCTTTTTATTTAGTATTTATAGATAAAATACTTTTTTTTCTTTTTAAAAAAACTATTCATAAAAATATTCTTTTGTTGTACAAAATTTAACATTTAATCAATAAGCTTCATCGTTATCCATTTTAACGTTTTAGTAGATTACTTTTAAATTTTTTCCCTCATTGGGGAAATAATTTTGAATCTTTTTTTAAAAATATTTATCTCTGGCATAATAAATTAATGAAATATTATTTAAACTTTTAATATTGAAACAAAAATAGATTGTTCAAGTTTTTCACTGCATCGTTAGCAAAATTTGGATAAACATTGTTTGTATTCGAACTTGTTATTATAAATTATTTTAATTGTATCGTATAAAATAAACTTGATTCCATTTTATTTTATTAATTTTATTTACTTGATACCATTGTAAAAAGTAGTTCAGATGTATTTAACTTTATTTCTGAATAACATTGCTAATTTTCACATTTTTTTACAATTTTTAATTTTTTTTTTATTTTTAACATGCAAATTCGTACTAGGATTTAAGTTTTTTCCTAGTTGAACTATCAATTTAAACACATTTGTGCAACGTTCCAATTTCTTCAAAAATACGATTTTAAATATTTCCCGCTAACGATAGGGTGATCAAGATAACGGACTCATGACCGGCGTGACATGAGTTCAAGCCCAGTACCGCAGATCACCCGTGGGAAGAGGCCGATGCATGTTGAATCTGTCGAAGCTCAAATGTCCTCCCATTTGGTGCTGTGTGGAAGAGGGTGCCAGCTCGGGTGTCGTCCTCGTCACTTGACCATGGTTCAAAATTACGAGGTTCGTCGCTAAAAGCCCTCGAGTACCTAAATAGAGCGACATTTTATATTCACTCACACACTCACCCGCTAACGTTAGAAATATTTTTAAGTAACTCAAAGTTCAACAGTATGAAAATGGAAATATTTATCAGTTATAACTCTCTGTCAACCAAAAAGCATCTTTTCGTATTTTGCTTTTTAGTTTAAAAAATAAAAAAAATAAATTTTTTGGACATGTATAATTTTGAATGAGCAATCTAGTAATCGACGAATTAAACTAAGAAAGTGATAGTAACATACAAATTACTCTTACTATACAAAGTGTGAATTTTTGTATAGTAAAGAATTTCTTTTCTTGGGTGATTATTTAATAATAATATAATTAGCACAGATTTAGGTTATTACTCAATGATTTCAAATAAAATACTAAAAGTAAAACATTCCTCCATACGAATTCATATACAGCGGGTGATCGGTTAACGAACACTTTCACGAAAGATTTTTTGTGTTTGGACAACGAACACATATTCGGATTGAACAAACCGAATTCTAAAGAACACTTCTCGGCTCTGAAAAAATTTATTAAAATTTGTTTTCATTTTGCATACAAAATAAGATCCTGAAAGGGGTTTAAAAACTCTTGTATTTAAATATTAAAGAAACTTGAATTAACAAGAATTTGGCAAATATTATTATTAGACATAAAATCAATACCCCCACCACTTGAATACTTAAAATTTAATAGAATTCAATATTTTT